>JAXQKB010000055.1:0-227130 GCA_037042295.1 Irpex sp. Y119-03
TCGATAAATATTCACAATGACCTTACATGGGGGGAGTGTCCGACTACCCAGTGTGTCCGAGTACCCAGTAGACGCCAGTAGCTCGTGGTCGTGATGGGATGTGTTTTGCCCCTGAAAGCGATGCACATGGGGATTTTCTGGTCTGCGCGTTCATGCATGATTACACAAGGAGTCGCTATATTTCCTGCGTCTGCTGGGTACCGACAGCATCTCACGGGGAACACATACATCGAGTCCAAATGATCCGTCGACGGAGAAGATAATGAAGGGTGATTACGAGGAAAAGGTCCCGGAGAAGGCGGAGGAACATCCAGATCACATATCGGCACAGAGCGCCTGAGGCGTCGGGGACTTCTCTTGGAACGTTCGTGAAGGTGCTCTCATGGCCATGTGGTTCCTCGAGAACGATGCGGAGGGCGGCGGCATCGACCCCTGGGCGGACGAACGCCTTTGTCCAGCCCTCTGCTCGTTGTTGCAGACGTCGAGGAAGCTGTAGAGTCGGACGTCCAGCACCACCATTCTTATCCTGGGAAGGTTGATCAAGTGAGTTGAGCCATGTGAAATGGGCCTGGGGGTGGAAGTTCCTGACGCTCTTTTGGCCATCAAGGCAGCTGTGACGCACGTTTGTGACCCGATAAAGCTCGATTTTTTGGCGTGCGGGGACATCAATGGATCACTTTACCATGTCACACCTCCATCAACCAGCCATGAGTGCAGAGGAGATAAGTACTCGCCCGGCCAGTCCAATTTCGCCAGAGGACCTCTCATCCCCTCACCACCATCGTCTCCCGCCACCGACAGCGACGAACAAACGAACGGCGTCCCGCCATGCCTCGTAAAGAAAGTCTCAAGCAGGTCTCGCTTATCTTCGCGTGCGTTCATGGCTGTCTAGTATCCACCTGTGAATATCGCTCACGCCTGCTTTCAGCTGTGGAACTGCACTGTTCTCCGACGGTACATTTCTTTGAGGTACTTGTGAAAAGTTGAGAGTACTAATCATACATCTCATCCTCAGGTTACGCCAATGGTGTTATCAGTGCCGGTATGTTACCCCACATATCACACACGACCTACTTGTGCTCATGCATGCGTTTTCCAGTCAACACGCTTTTGACCCGTATCTATGGCAAGGATGCAATCACACACCACAACTACAGCACCACGCTGTCCAGCGTGGCGTTCGCTGGCACAATCGTCGGCATGCTCACCTTTGGATACCTGTCGGATAAGCTGGGGCGCAAGTTTGGTATGGTGAGTGACATTTTGACATTTACACCTTCTCCACACATTGATCTCCTCTCCACCAGATGGCCGCAACTGGTATCGTAGCCTTCTTCTCCCTGCTATCTGCCGCCTCATCTGGCGCACACCACAGCCTGGGTGGTATGCTTGCCATGCTAAGCGCCTGCCGGTAAGTAGCGTCGAGCAACATTTTTGGCAATATCTCTTGAGCATTGTCTCTGTACAGTTTCCTCCTTGGTATCGGAGTCGGTGCCGAATATCCTTGCGGCTCAGTCGCAGCCTCTGAACAATCCGAAGAATCCGGTGTAGCCAAAACCTCACAGCACAGATGGTTCGCTCTCGCAACAAGTGAGTATCCGTCGATCTGACGTCTTCGATCACATCTCATGCTTATCTCAACTCAGACTCCATGATCGACTTCGGTTTCGTCGTCTCATCCTTTGTCCCTCTCGTACTCTTCTGGATCTTCGGCGAACACCATCTCCGCGCCGTATGGCGCATGTCCCTCGGTCTGGGCTTCATCCCCGCCATGCTCGTATTCATCTGGCGACTCAACATGGACGAGCCCGCCCACTTCAAGAAGAACTCAATCACCCGCGGGCGTACTCCCTACTGGCTCATCTTCAAGCGTTACTGGCTGCAATGGGCCGGCATCTCCCTCGCCTGGTTCCTCTACGACTTCATCACCTACCCCTTCGGCATCTACTCCAGCACCATCGTCAACAACATCACAGGCGGAAGCGACTCCCTCACAGTCGTCCTCGGCTGGGCCTGCGTCATCAACTGCTTCTACATGCCCGGCACCATCATCGGCGCCTTCGTCGTAGACTACCTCGGACCCAAATGGACCATGATCACCGGCCTGCTCGCGCAAGCCGTCATCGGATTCATCATGTCCGGTCTCTACAAGCAGCTCACCGTCCACGTCGGCGCTTTCGCCGTCGTCTACGGCATCTTCCTCTCCTTCGGTGAACTCGGACCAGGCAACTGTCTTGGCCTCCTCGCATCTAAGACAGGCCCCACCGCCGTGCGCGGACAGTTTTACGGCCTCGCAGCTGCCTTCGGTAAAGTCGGTGCATTCGTCGGTACTTGGGCGTTCCCTCCCATCATCGAAGACTTTGGTGGCCAAGACAGCACGCGAGGAAACACCGGACCGTTCTGGATTGGCTCGGGACTGGCCATCTTGTCTGCGCTCATCGTGCTCTTCACGGTGCGCCCGTTGTCGCATGATGGTATGGTCGACGAGGACATCAAGTTCCGTCAGTACCTTGCGGACAATGGATATGATGTGTCGTTGATGGGTTTGGAGAGCGAGTTGTCGAGTGTGATTGAGGAGGAGGAGAAGGATGAGAAGGCGAGCGCGGACGACGTTGTCAGGACGGTTGCTTGAGCGGTCATCCGCCATCTACTGGAAGCTGCTGACCATTCGACATGCTCCCCATCACCGCACTCTAACTTATCCACTAATCATCGTTCTTCCCCTCATGGTCTACTAATGCTCTCTCACCTCACGACGGCGCGCAACGAAGTATCTAATACGATGACAGTAACGACGACGTGTATCACTGGGAATTTCTCTCACTGGGTTCGTAATGCAGATATATTTTCTTGATATCGATTCTCTCAGTTGAGTCTCTCATCCGCATTCGCGTGACTAAAACGCGGTGTTACTTGTGTGACACTCGCGTACGCGTCACAAATTTACTGTAAGTAAATTTACGTGCATCTAGTACTCTGCTACGCTCACCACTGACTGTCTTCACTTGCTCAGTATGTCAAAATAAAACTCTCGATAATATGAGTTGACCTACAAATACTTGATCTTTTCAAATATTTATTCAGGAAATCACTGGCCGAGTGCACTCGCAGACTTTGCAGTGTACATATACTTATTGGTTCCTCTCAAAGCTAGCGAAAAAGTATGTCATTATCTCCTATTGATGGAGTGGTACTCTGCGTGCTGAAGATGTCCTCTATCCACTCTCAGAACATTTATAGCTTGCCTAACAGGCTATGTCGTCCACGGCTGCTCCGAGTGATGACCCGCCCGTAGCGGCAGCCATCCCCTCCGACGATTCTGCCTCTACTGGGCTATCCCCTTCGAGTGAACGCTGGTTCGAGCCATGGCCTAAATATGTCGATATGTTTGCGGAACGACCCGACGAAGCTGCGACGGTCGCCAGAGACCTCCTCGCCGCTAGAGACGCAGAACTCATACCATTCTTATACTCATTTCCGTGGGGGATGGAACCACCAGAAATTGGGGAACAACTGCACTCTTCAAGTTTCCCATTCGCCTTGCTTGACATTGCATTGGACGACTATTGGTATACGGAGCTCAATTCAGCCTTTCAAGAAGAGGATATTGAGCCTATACCGTCATACAAGGTAAGCTACGTCTTGATTCGCAATGTCAAGTGCTAATTTTCTTTATATGGATACTGTTCGTTCAGTATCCAGTGTTCCTGGCTCTCAAGTGCCTAGGGAGGCTTATAGTAATCATGAGGGAAATGACCCCTCCTCCTGAGCCCGAAGCGTGGGAGCTTTATCGGCAACGGCTTCCAGATCTGTTCAGACTCCTTTGGCAGAATAGAGAAACTATCCTGAACGAGCGATGCATCTCTGAACAGGATGGCATTTACTCCCTCCTCAGGTACCTTCTAGAGGTTTACTATATGGCCCACCGAACTCTGTGGTGAGTGACAATTCATGTGGAAGTTTCGCTTCCATCGGATTGCTCGGATTACTCACTCACGCAACATGGATGCTGTTACTAGCCACTCTACACCTCCACTATCTTCATACGCTGCTCATATCGCATTCTGGGTTTGGCATCATTCTGAGATGCCCAGACACGACACATACTCAACGGCTATGATAGTCGCGATGATGGTGGAGCAACACGCGCGGATTCCCCCCTTCGTGGAGGAGGTCGTTCCCCTCATCATTGGCTCTGATAATCCTGTGACCGTTTTCTGCCATGCCTTGTCAGCCAGGGATAAGGAACTTCTAGACCCGTCGTATCTGGCTTGGACACTCAACGTATCGCTCTTCGTCTTGCGTGGTAGCGGAATTCAAAAGATATCCGCCGAGGAACGCTCGGAAGCTCTTTCTGTGCTGTCGACAGTCATCCAGCGATATGAATGCAATGGACTTATGCCTCGCATAAGTGTTGATGCAAAAAGGCTTCCCATTCTCGCTATGCACATCATCTTGTGAGTGGTGATATACCTTCCGCCCCTTCCGCCGCGGAATATACCTGCTAATGCACCTATCAGCACATTATATGAGCTCGACGGAAATGGAGTCATAACAGACGTTCTAAACGTGCAAAATCACATTAATCTAGTACGCGTTGTAACGCGATGTCTCGTTTACGCAGCAGTCTGCCATGAAGATTGGCTGTGCCGAGGTAAGTCATCGTATCATCTTATATGGTGTGTCTCAAGAGAACTCACTGCGTTATGCAGAGGGCGTGAAGACACTGCTCGTAGCCTATGAAATATGGGGGAAGTCCGCCCCAACCTCTGCCAAGCCTGACGTTAGGCGGAAGCACCTCCACTTTCGCCGCCTCCTCCAGCCACATTGGCTTCCTAAACTACAGAATTTACGCACCACTATGCACGAACTGCAGAAGAAAACGCCTCCCGATACCGAGGTCATTGCCAACATTCAGAAGATGATCAAGGAATGGGAGAAGCTGGGGACTGTGTACAGGTTCAGCCGTAGATCGACAGAGGATGACTCGGCGGCATACTTGACGAGCTATATCTCTCCGAAAGACAGGCTGAAGGGGTGTCACATGAGAGAATGTCCATGTTATGGGCAGAAATCGCCCTGGCACAGCAGCCGTCGGGTGTGCAAAGGCTGCTGGGCGGCCTTTTATTGCGGCGAGCAATGCCAAAAGAGGTGGACGATTCATTATACTCGACTGGCACATCTATCTTACTCGTCCTCTGTCGCGCAGAGACTGGGAACTACAACACAAGAGTGTCTGCGGAGGCCGAAATTTGAACTAGTTCCCGTCCCAGCTGTTCCATTTGCGTAAGTGCGTATCCCCAGATGATCCCCATACTGCTCACTTACCAAAGTCCGTTTTCTAGAGACTGACCAGGTTTTGAGGTATATTGTTGAACATCCTCCCAAATATACGTTGCTCTGTACCTACAGAGTCTCAAGACTGCTCCATCGCCCGCGTAAGTCCGTAACCTAAGCTGTGTTCTATGTTGCGGACCGATTCCGCTATCCAGAGAGTACCCTGCGGACTACGTCTCAGGTAAATCAACAAATTCACAAATATCGATACTGTGCTGAATGACTTGCGAATCTTCAAGGACACATTTCTCTCTTGCCTTTTCGAGTGTACAGTGATTATCATTAGTAAAGTGAAATCCAATCTCCTTCGGTCCGTAATCCTGACAGAAACAAGCGTATGATACTGTGCTTTCGGCCATCTTAGGATGCACAAATGGAATCTATTGACGTCATACGGTGCGTCAGCGGCTTCATGCCCGGAAAGCTGTAGTGCTTACACCAAATTGCAAAGCAACTCCTTCGGCCACTAAGGAGCGATGATAGACTCGTCACTGCATGATGCGCTTCACCAGGCTTCACCACATAAGCAGTGTGAAAACACGGCCGGCGCCCTGGAAGCTCCCACAACATAGTTCATGGGGCCGCTTTCACCATTCGAAATACCGGGCATTACCCACTATGTAGGTAGAAGACATTTGATTGTGGGCGCGACCCAGGCTTTAGTGATATAGCTAACAGAATAGGGCAATTTAATACATCCTTATATACACAGGTTTCATTCGGAATCTAGTCGCCCAACCTCTGATAAGCCCGCCCCTTCGAACTTGTTAGAAGCATGTCTAACCAGCTTGACTTGATTGCGGACGCTCATATGGCTTCCCCCGAAGATAGTAGTCATGAACTGCCTGAACTCGCACCAGAAGTATCTGATGGCTTGAAAATACTCACATCGGTACGTCTGATGTACGGTGCTCATCATCTTGCGCGATCTTATCTCATGGCATTGATTAGATTGAGGGTGTGAGCAACGAGCCACCACCTCCAGCCGACTCTCCCCAACTTCAAATATCGCCAATATTCAATTTCGGCGCTGGTATCCTCGATGTACCTTCAGATACCCTCATCCTTTCGTCCGATGGCATATTCTTCGCCGTACACGCCCACATACTCCTCACCGCCTCCAAAAATAATCTCGCCAACCTGCTCATATATAACAACTTCCCGACGGTCGGCACACGCGCCTCATTGCTCGCGACGGAGCCTTCCGACACACTGACCGTTCTCCTGCTCAGTCTGTACAGCCTACCATTCAACCCGACCAGCTGCTCATTCCACACACTCATCTCCGCTCTCCCCGCTTTCGCAAAGTACGGCCTAACACCTCTCCCAAAGTACATATGCCGAGGCACACCGCTCTTCAACGCCATCCTCTACCACGCCCCGCTGCATGCGATCGAGACCTACGCGCTCGCAGCCGCAGCCGGGCTAGAAGACCTGGCAGTATCGTCCTCGGCGTACACGCTCTCGCGGCCGGTGCACACCATCCCGCAGAAACTCATGGATTTGATCGGCACGACGTACGTGCACCGGCTGGTCATGCTCCAAGGGATGCGCATGGACAACTTCAAGGAGTGGCTGGACGAGAAGATTTACCCGCACGTCGCGAAGCCGTACTGCTCTGCGGAGAAGAGACGGGAGGTGAGTGTGCGGTATGGGGCTGCGTGCGCGCAGGTGTTTTATGTCGCGTTTCCTGGTGAGTCGTAACGGTCGTGGGTGTCGTCTGAATGTTTGCTAAATGATTTGTGATGTGTGTCTTGTAGCCATGACACGGGCCACGATAGAGGTGCCTATGCGTACGCTCATTGATTCAATTCAGTGCCCGGACTGTAAGCAGTCGTTGGAGACTCGCGTCAATGATATGTGCACGAAATGGTTGCTACTTCCAGTGAGCATACTTTTGAAAATGGAGAATGTAATGAACTGACCGTCATCGCCTTCCCCCCTAACAGCGCACTATATCGCTCAAATGATCTCACATCCTTCATTTTCGAAGGATCATTAGTCCCCGTTTGCAGTGATCCCCTCCCCTCCTCTTGCCTCATTTCCATTGTTTGCTTCTTTTGAGTCCATATTACCCTTCATCACCCTGCTCTATCCGTATCATAAAATGGGCATATACCCACTGCGACGTTCCTTACGTCGTGCCCTAAGCCAATGTATAGTAGTAGATCGCATATTTGTAACGTTCGATAAACACGGCAACATACACTCAAATAATCACCACCTTCGATGCAGAGTGCTAAATGGATTCCGCTGTGAGTTGAGGCTGCCGGTCTGCCGCGACACGACTCAGGTTATGATGCAAATCAGGAGAGTATGATGAATCCGTCTCCTAGTCCATCATCCGCTTCTACGACGAACGAGTGAGCCCCAGTATAGTATGCCTGGCCAGACACCTCCACCCTCGTAGCATCAATCTCCCTTCCATCCTTCTGTTTCAAGGCGACGCGCTCTACAGCCTTCCCCGTAAAACCCATCCCTTTACTTCGGCTCACCACGCTATCAAACAGCACCTCCTGTCCCTCCGCCAGGAGCCCTCTCGCAACAGCCAGAGCCACTCGCGCGCACACCCCAGAGCCCGTGGGAGACCGGTCGAGCTGCTGGTCTGCGAAGAAGCATACGCCCAATTCGTGCTTGTCTGCGAGCTGTTCCACCACGATAACCCCGTATAGATACTCCAAGTCTTCCTCCGTCGGATGTGCGTATAACTCCTTCCTGCTCTTGAGTAGCGATTTGATTGTCTGAGTGGCATAGTTGAGCTCCGGAAGGTCGTTCTCAGTGATCTCGTGCGTGAATCCGAGGGCTTGAGAGCTGACGATGGCGTAGAATGCGCCTCCGTACGAGATATCCACGGTGACGGACTCCTTTCCAGTATCTCGAAGTGCTTGCCATCGCTGACCATCCGGGACGGCAAGCTCGACATCGAGTGCCCCAACAAAGCTTGGGACGCCCTTGAAGCTCACTCTGCGGGAGGGGTCAGACCTTCTCTTGTCCCACGAGTCCCCGTCCGTAGTAGAGACCGTGATCTCAACAACGCCACAAGGAGCGTGCAAGCGGACGATGGTCGAGCGAGTACGCGCGTCGTAAGGCAGGGTGTTGCGGCGTGGAAAGACACTCAGGTCGACCGTGTCGATTAAGAACCGCCCGAGAGCGATGGAGGCGTGGCCACACATAGTTGAATAGCCCTCTGTCGAGAATCATCCGATCAGATGAGTAAGTAGGCATGGCCAATATGCTTGAAAAATATCTAAAGACAGAGATCACTCACCGTTGTGGCAGAATAGGACACCGATGTCTGCTTCACCTGCCAGTGTCAACTCCGTCTCGGGCACGAAAATCGCGCCGTACATCTCAGCGTGTCCGCGAGGTTCACGCATGATTCTATTGGATTTGCGGGGCGTTACTCAGTATTCAGTATGCCGGATACCACCCATCGCAGGCGATGACTCGTATTCCTTCCGGCATAAAACGTACCGTCGTCGGAGCCAATCTGCATGTGCTTTGGCGTAGGCTCTCTTCTCGAGTAGTGTGTTGCCTTGGAGGATGAACTGACCGCGTTCATCGGTCAACGGGAGCACGATTCGCGTGGCCTGAAATACGAGTGAGAGGGTTTCAGGAAGCCACGATTAGTAAATCCGCTTACCTCGCCAGACGTCTGCATGTCTACAGTTTGTATTACGTGATTACGAGCGATTTTACCTTCTCTGATTGCGTTGAATACGTCCATCTTGTTGGTGGCTTTGTAACTGCAAGCGACTATGTAACCTTCACCATAAAGTATGCGCAACTCGGTTCGAACGATATTTGGCTCCGCGATGAGACGTACCGAGTCTAGGTCGGTATTACTTGCAGAGGATGCAGAAGCTGCGATAACGATAGCACATGTTTTCTCACGCCCAAACGTGCTTGAAATGGTAGGGTTATGGTTTATGAGCTTACCGGTACACACTTGTCGAGGGTGTCAAACAGCGGTTCTTAGCCGAGGGTGACCGCATTCCATAATCATACTAAAACACGTCTCCACTGTCACTGAGATTTCACAGGCACCTCTCGAGACGTTGCTCTCCTGGAGATGGGCCCAAAAAGTGATTATACAGACACACCGTCATAAACCAAGCACAGGATATTATCTTCGCAAGCATCTCAAGAAGGGTGCAAGAACGTTTGGAGCTACCCAGATCAATCAGAATATGGACAACAGAAATAATTTGACACCTACATATTCGTCATAATGATGAAGTACTTCTCGTAACTGCTTTCTTGATATGTCCGCCTTGAAGAGTATCTCATCATCACTACACTTTCCGTCAAAATACTGGCAGATACTGGCGTAGAAACTGATGTCAGCTGGCCATTCTGAGGGAGAAAGACACGACCCACTGTTCGAATCGACGAGCGATATATGGCGCTTTGTCCTCCGACATAGCAGAGAGCCACAAGCGTTCGACAGCGTTTGCGCGACCAGGATCAGGTATGACAGTAGCCCCAGTACCGTTCTCTAGATGCTTCACATCTACTCCCACTGAAGATGGCAAGTCCAGATCCTCGTCAAACAGACCATCTTCGTCGTCGTCACCCCCAGTCTTCCCTGACACATCGTTCGGATTAAATACCAACGATAAGCTCCTGTCGCGCCTCACGTTCCGAACGGCAGGAGACATCTTCCGTGCTTGCGCTCTAGCGTGCTTCGGCGACATCGACATCCAGTAATCGACAGGGCTGGAGTCAGCGGCGTCGCTGCCTCTGCTCTCGCTATCTCTGCGTTCTTTGTGATGGTGATGGCCGTTCACGGAGTCCTCTAGTGCACTACGTCCTGCAACGCTGACAGAGCGAGACCGTATTCGTCCGTGACGAGCAAGAGCCAGCTCTCTGCGCATTCGCACCTTTTCCTTGAGCACCGGAGTGGCGAATACACGAATTCGAAGGTGCAATGTTATGAGTAGGTCGCGCTTGAGCATCCATAGGACAACCTCGTGGTATAGTGGAAGCATTTCTCGCGAGCGCACAACTGCACCATAGAAGTGGGCGCTCGTACTGGTCGAGGTGGATATTTGTGATAGTAGCTTTGGGAAGGGAGGAAGCGATGGATGATTGAATGTTCGCGCGAACTCAGCTGTGAGGGTAGATATACTGCGGCAATATTCGTGAATGAACAGGGACAATCGAGTTATTGACGTACGGTGCGGGCAGGGTCTGTGGCAAGGCAAAAATTGTCCTCAGCCCTGAATGGACTACATCGACAATTTTCGCTCGCTTGTGACGAACTAGCCATCTCACTGTCGGATACACCTGGCCTTCTAAGTCCCAATCGAGAAGGCTTGCCAGATCTGCGAGACTGCACATTTTTCGTCAGGGTGATACTCTACCCGGAAGCGTAATTCACTTACCAGAGTGTTACAGTGGACATTTCCAAGAACCGTAACAACTGCTCTGCGAGTTCTCGGTCTTCTGGATTCAGCTGTGGCCCCCTCAGTTTCATGTAAAGCTCGTAACCATGCTCGCCTTCTTCATCGAGTCGTAGTAACGCTTTCCATGGCGTGAGTGCAGGCAGCCTCCAAGCAAAGCTCATGTCAGAGCCCCAAGACGCTGCACCATCTTCGTCATCTCCCAGTTCACGATCCGGTGCGTCAACCTCCAAGGGGTCATCACTATGTAGGAGTGCTCCCAGATATGGCGGTAGTTGAAGCTCTAGCGGGAACTCTCCAATAGTGAAGCGTGCTATCTCGTCTTTTTTGAGGGCATCGAAAGCTGTTTTCATTGCCAGCGCGATGCTCGAAATCTTTACTGCTTCCTCAAGATACACGTCATACGGTTGGCCTATGCATTGGCGGTGTCAGCGAGATAAGCGTATACGATAGTAATCAGGGTATGTTACCTCGACTGATGCAATCATCTCGTAATGCCCCCAACCTCTCGCATTCAATCTCGACGAAATTATGCAGTACTTGCTCTTGATACAGTGCAGCAGTCATAGCGAACGCCACCTGCTCATACATCACGTCAAAGTACTTGCCAAGGTTGCCTGTCGCCGCAGAAGATGGGTCCGGACGGTCCAGTACGAGCACAAGGTGGAATGTCTGCAATCCAGAATTGCTCCCTGTGGGGTTTGCCTCCTTTCCTGACTTCTCCGGAGTCAAAGATGCCTCCTCCACCTGTGGCGACTGAGTCTGTGCCCGCCCTTTCCTGGAGCCTCTCCCGCGAGACGTAGCCTTGGCCTTCTCCACGGGAAATTTCCAGCTTCCATCGGGATCAGAGCATACAGGGTGCCCAAGGAACGCGAGGTCGTCTATAGCAAGGTCGAACTTCTGATGACACATGCCAACATGCGGCGTGAGCAAGCTGGCAAGGAACTCCGCAGAATAGCCAAGGAGTTCGTCATACTCGTCTGGCACTCCCAGCTCGTCGTTCCCGTCCATCATGAGAGAGTCTTCGACGTCCTTTGAAGGAGACGCACGTCGGGAGGCTGGATGAGAGCGTGCGTGACTGAACGAGACTGAACGTTCTCGCGTGACGACGTGTGGGCGACGCCATAGATATTCGTCGTTATCGAGTGGAAGTTCCTCGCATGGGGCAGAAGGATTTGCATCCGATACTGCGCGCCATGGGTTGTCCGCTTGGTAGCAGGTGCTATCGTGGAACGGGCGGGGGCGGCTTAATCGAGGGTAGTTGGTTGGGTGGGGAGGCCAGCGATAGACGAGGCTGGAGCCTTTGGATGATGATACAACTAGAGCTATCGCAAGTAACGGCGCACTCATGATTGCAGCAGTAAGGTATGCACGTTATAGGTAGTACTTTCGCATGTAGTCCGAATCCTTAGGTGATACTTCTGGACCTAGCTGCTGTAGCAGAGGGAGAGACGTGTGGTCTACCAGCTTTTCTGCCATATTGAATCATCGTAAGTGTATAAAATAAGTTCCTTGGGAAAGCAACCACTTACGTCTGGTTGATCATGCTGGTTTGAGCTCGAGGGAGGGCCACCGGCCGCCGGCCAATCATTGGACTCGGACGACAATGAGCGACTATAATGGCGGCAGAAGCCGAGCTTCCTAATGGGGTAGCCAAGTCTTACAAAACCATCTTACGTGACGGTTGTCCGTAACAGTCCACACAACAAGGGTCGCAATCTGCGATTTGCAGTAATAAGAGTTGTGTTGTGATTGTGCAAGAATATAATAACATGCTTGTGCGTAAAATACAATTGCGTACAAAATCCAAAAGAACCCAAGAGAAATTCGTCGTCGCGATAGTGGTCGTGACTATTATGACAGTACAGTAGATTTTTGTGACATAAAAGACGTGCGCAGTGACCGGTGACCCCCGGCCATCGTACTACTGTTTTGTAGTTCATTTTCGTCGCTACAAGCGGTTGTAGCACGAAGATATGGAGTAAAAGTCTCTGGCATAGCACGGACAGCCATTGCTCGGCGCTCAGCTCTGGTACGCAAACGCCACAGCGCCGTACAGACCCGCCTCACGCCCGAGCAATCCATTGCCATTCAAGATCTAACAATGTCACAATCGTCAGTAAGACCGCTGCACTGGCGGATACAAGCAAATTGCTCACCTCCATCTTCCTAGAATGCCAGCCAACACCGCTACTAACGTTCCCGTTCAGATCCGCCAGCCTCTCCACCTCCTTCCGCCACGGATGATCCTTCTCAAGGTCTCGTCGGAGGACGGCTTTGTCCCCTTCGGCACCATCACCCGCCTCAGCGACCCACCCGCTCGCAGAATCCACATACCAGCCTCGACTACCCTTACTCCTGACGATTCGCCACGAGCCGGCTCCGCCACCGAGACTGGTGAGCATCTGGGGTGCGAGCTCGATGACGCGGAGGCGCGTGGGTGGTTGAGCCTGCTTGCTCTTCAGCGGGTTCAGGCTGAACGAGAATGGTGGCGTGCAGACGGGACGGATGAATTCGGTGTGAAGGGCAACGTTTGCTTGTCGGGAGTTGACGTAGGTTTGACCGTAGCCTAGGTCCGGGGAAGTCATGGCGAGGGTGAGGACCTCGACGTTGGAAGCCTTTGTTTTTAAGAACTCAGCGATGGTGCTGAGGTCGAGGTCGCGGATGTAGGAGAGGCCGAGAGAACGAAGCTTCGTCTGAGGAGTGCAGGCTTCTAGGAGAAGACGCTTGTTGACTGGTGTGCTGGAGATATCCAGGTATTGTAGACGTCCAGATTTGAAGCAAGGCGCAGAAGTGAAGAGTGCTTCCATGTCTTCCTCTGTGAGAGGAGAGGGGAACGTCAGGTCTCCGTACAGGCTAAGTTCTTCGAGACCAGCAGTTACAGGAGACTCGACGAGGAACTTCTTGATACTTTCGCCGGTGAGGCGGTCGCATCGGTCAAGCGCGAGACTCTTGAGACGCATGGTGGTAGAAGAGCTCAGAGCCTCTAGAGTTGATGGGGCGACGCGAGTGCATGAGAGGTCGAGGTGAGTGAGGTAAGGGAAGGCGAGGACGAATGGCTCAAGGAATTGAGACTGAATCGACTTCATACCACGTAAGCCAAGCCGACGAACGCCTGCGAACACGATAGGTTCATCGACTGGAATACTGAAGCGTACTCTTCCACGCTCTCGAGGGTCATCCAAATCATGGTCCTGTTCCTCCGAGGGCTGAGGCAGAAGATGAGTAGTGACGAACTCCTGCATGGCTTTCGTGAAGACTGCGCTGATGCAACCGGTAAGATCCAAGGCCACGAGCTCGGTGTAGTCTCTACGGCGCTCGCGGTCTTCTTCATCAGGGTCATTGCGGTCAACTATGGACAGGCCGCGTCCACGAGACGGACGACCTCGTCCGTAGCTATGAGACCCACGCAGAAGGAGCTCCTGGAGCACCGGTGTAGTCAGAGCACCATCCATATATTCTGTACCACCGAATGCCAAGAGATTCGGCATTCCCTGAGCAAATAGCGTCAACTCTAAAACTTTTGGAAATTTATGATGAGAGCATCTCCACGTACCTTGAGGATTGCGAGCAGACGCTCCGGAGTAACGAAGCGGCCAGTGACTCCCTCCTCGAGGGACCGCCTCATGCCAATGGTCCGGAAGTGAGTAAAATCAAGGTGACGAATGAAACGACCCGGATGAGGGTCTTGAGGTGAAGGGACTGCCATAAATGTCAGAAAATGATACGCCGGTGGAAACACTGGGACCACTTACTGTATACACCGGGATGATTTTGGCCAACGACATTTTGCATGGCGTCACTGATGCTACGCATGAGCTTCCACCTGGCGGGACTCTTGCTCTTTGCTCTCAGACGCCGTGGACTGGGATCACGAGTAGCGGGAGGGGATAAGAGTTCGGGTGGAATGTGTACTCCTCCAGCGTCGGAGAGGGAGGCAAGGAGCTTACCATGAAGCTCTCGCACAAGGTCGTCGACACCGTCCTTGCGGCCTTCCATGAGGCTTTGCGCGGCGGCTGCAGCGTCTTCCACCTCCTGAATAGTTCGATTGACAAATAGGGCAGTGTCCTCGTAGTCGACGGGTTCGTCATCTCCACCAACGAGTTCTTCTACGAGGGCCATCCAGCTACGAGGTAGACGGACCTCGATCCTGTTCCAGAGCCATGGCTTAGCGGCATCGTACCAGACATGGTTCACCAGGCAGGCGTTGGCTAGAGTCCTCCTGACTGCTTGTTCAGACCAGTATGCGGCAGGATAAGACGAGGGATGAGATGTTGGAGCATCTTCTGAGGAAGGGTACACAGGGTCGAGCGAAGTCTCTGCTGAGGAGAGCGGGATGCCGGCCTCGTAAATATGAGCACAGATGAGCGAGACGAGTTCGGAGGGGCACTGGTTAGCTACTGAGTTCGTCATGGACGGGCGAGATGAGTGCGAGGAGGAGGATGGTTTTCGGGTCGGAGGGGACTGGGTGACTCGACATGCTGCTTATATACGACAAACATTCTACGATTTCTTGGACACCCATCGGAGGACGGAATAAGATTGAAGCGCCCGAAGGCATCATCTGCGACATTCGATTGGGCGTCTAATATATAAGCAACGGGCTAGGATCCGGATTGGCTAAGAGACGCTTCTTTGCCGTGTACCGTCGAGCCACCTCGTCCGACGAAGCGAGTCACGCTAACTGCCACCGAAAAGTAGAAACCGTTCTTGCTCTCGTTCGCCATCGTCGCTGCTTCTCGCGAACGTTGGCTGCTCAGGGAGGCTCCTCCAACGTGCAGCAATTAAAACAGGTACAATACTCCTGCACGTGATGGTGCTAGCCTCAGGCATGTTCCGGCCTCCTCGCGCAAGCGACTCCCTCCGGTCACCTGTGTTTTGCGCAATAACACACCTCTACCACAGCCCTGCACACCTGGGAAATGCCACACTTTATAGCCGTCTGCTTCGAGGCTGGTCGTCCCACACGTCCCGGGACGGCCTAAACTGATCAAGTTTGTGAATAAATCAGGTTTTGTCTTTACGTTTCTGACAACAGGCGCAAGCCACTTCTATTAAGACTCTGTTCTTTGTATTAGGAAGAGGACACGTTGGTCAAGTTCCCAGTGCTCGGTGAACGCTGGATTCTCAGAAGACCTGGGATCAACTACCACTAGGGCCATCTTACATTCAGTCCGCTTGTACCGCAACATATTGCGACACATGCTCTACGATCAGCTCCTGCTCTAGCGGGCACAGCTGAATAGCGCCTTTGTTGCATGTGCAAGGAGCACTAGCCGCTTCACGCAAGCTTGGCAACCAGGTCTCCTGTTTTGTCGACCATACTTGCCTTTTGCTACTACCCAGTTCAATCCAACTTTCTCCGCCAAACGCCCCCATGACACAAGGTGTCCGCCACCATTGGCTCGGCATAGGCTATACCTGTCTCTCAGGCTAACTTTAGATCGAACCACGCAAGTCTATTTGGACACTCGCCAGGCATCTCTCTCACATCACTAACGACTTCGCCGACGTCTTACACGCCGTATTTTCCGAGCACAGCACTGGTGGTAAAGCACACGCTCCCGTATACCCAAGTCCTGCTATTCTACACGCGTATTTGATGTCTGCCCTTGCAGGTGACTGGGTCATGTCCACCCGGGACTCTAGACCTTTCTGCCACACCGCACCGGCAACCAGACGGGTACAGGCTCAATTAAATCAGCCTCCATAATGTGGGGTACCCCAGATCACGCATCATGAAATCATATGCGGATCATGGACAAATTTTCCATTCGGGTTGCGACTTCGTGCGTTCGTATGTTCACCCGGTCCTTAGGCCTGAACGCTTCGTGTTCACAGGTTCGTCTGTCGCGGTCGACCGGAGTCTGTCGTGTCATCGATCCATTCTTCTTACATACAACAACGTACGGGGCAGTTTGGTCCCTGTGGCGACGTTGCCCCTTGAGGAACCGGCGATGATTTTACACGACGGAGTGTCAGCGTGCGCAATCGGTATACAGCCTGTCGTGCTCCTCCTTGTAGTTGTGCGTGCCCCATCGCGCAACGCCCATGCTTCGGCTAACTTAACCTTCAATATCTTCAGGCTCCTCGATCCTGTCTCCGTGCACGGCCCTCTTAGACGTGTACTTAGGAGAGCCCTGCAGGCGTCTTCAGCCAGCATAGCAGAACATTCCGCAACTCCGGATCTTACGAGTGCCAATTCAAGTTTAATTCTCCATCATGTGCTTCATCGGTCACGCCGTTTCGCAATACGACCACGCAACCATCCAGAATACACGTAAGTAGGTAAGTAAGTTCGGTGGCAATCCTCTCTCGTACGACCGCTTAACGTTCACCGTTCACGCATGGTGGTCCCCGTCCAGTGTTGAGTGTCGAACGAGGCAACGTCCAACCAGAACGCAGGTACCCCCTCCGCGGATCCGCGCCTTTTAACCGAGGGAACATGGAAGACGTTGCGGTATGTACGGTAAATGAGAGCGAGAAGCAGTTCTCTTCTCATACTGGGGAAATAGCCCAACGTTCCAATTCGTTGAAAACATACGTCTGCTATTTTTATCTCGAGCTTTCGCGATTTCGCGTGCTCGAGGTTTGTCCGCGGGATTGCTGTGGGATTTGGGAACGACGATTGCAGGTAATGTCGGGATGGAAGCCGCTTGTGAGCTGCGTTCTCTTCGTTATTGAGGTATATCCCAGTTCTTCGAAGGCTAGAAGAGGGTTGGGGTGTGCTGCGGCGGGTATTGCAAAGTACGATGCAGGATTGCGTTTATTGGATGGGTACCCGGCCGGTTTGCAAATCTCCACTGTTCTGGTATTGTAACCTGGATGTCAGAGCTGGTCGTCCGAGAAGTTGCAGCTCTGTGTCTTCCCCAGTCATCTCCTCTCTTACACTACGACTCTGAGACACTGGCACCTTCCCCCACAGCAGGCATGTCCACATTCTCGTCACTCATTCCCGTCTTAATATCTACAGCTAGCGATACAGTTACAAGCTCGAACGACGGTGATGATTTGAAGACGTTGGGGCACTCAAGCACTCGTCACTGTACAGAATGCCTCGAATAAGTATTACAAGGCAGTCACGGCCCACATGTCCACATTCTCGCCACTCATTTCCGTCTCAATAGTTACAGTTACAAGCTCGAACGACGGTGATGCTTTGAAGACGTTGAGAAACTCAAACGCTCGTCACTGTACAGAATGCCTCAAATAAGTATCGCAAGTAGTCTCGTGCCCAGACGTGTAGCTCAAAGCCGGTCGCGGTGCTCCCGGCAGGCAGTCGCTACCGCTCCTGCTATATATAGTAATTTTTGAGAGAGTTTGGTCGAATGAGCTGGTTTGGGAGGCATCGGGCTAAAACGTCATCTTCTTCGGAGCTAGACGTCTGGTCTTTTTCGTCCTTGCGGGGGTAGATCAATGCTAGACGCCAAGTCAGACGCCGAATCGTGTGAGCCAAACAAACAAGATAACATAAGGACCAAAGGCAAACCTCGCGCCTGAGCTACGTTTGGTTCTATTGCTCTTTCAATGTGACTCGTTTTTTATGTTCTACTACTCCAAGCGTGCTGCGTGCGACTGATATTACTCGCACTATGCCTCAAATCCTTGATCACGAAGATATCTCCGCGAGGAGACTCTGCAGACTGCAGGAAGGCGAGTATCTTACCAGAAGTGGATTAGTAGCGGAGCCAAGGACACCACCCATGCCCAATGACAATGACTCGCCAGAGTCCTCTTGATGCCATCTCGGTATCGTTCCACCAAGAGGCATCTGTGTCTCAAACTTCGTCGTTGTTCGCGCTCCTGCGGAGGGATAATCCTCTCGGGATGTTCATTGCCTTTCATCAGTCCCTGGGCAAACTTTCAATAGCCAAACAGGTCAGTCTCCGTCTGTGTGGCTGACGGCTGTATGCGCTTCAAGCGCTATCTGTCAGGCTCTGCGTCACCAGCCTTTGTTCTTGTTTTCTTCTCAGGAGTGTCGAACAAATCCTCCGGCAAAAGACTCAGGATAGCATCGTAATCGGGCTCATCAAGCATGAGATCGTCAGGGGAACAGGGGAAATATTCATTCTATTCAGATCATTATCACGTACATGAGTGTGCTGCCTTAGAATGAACACGTCGGAGACGGAGGAAAGCAACAGAAAGACAGTGCATGTCCCGACGCGTCCTGATTTTATTTATCAAGCGCTCGCAGATTATACAGACGCCCAATCTGTTTGGTCGTTCCCATCAACAATCCTGTCAAACCTGGATTGATCTACCCCCGCTGGGGCGAAAAAGACCAGACGTGCAACCACCGAAGAGACACCGCCTTCCTGTCCCGTTCCCGTTTCGTGTCGTTTCCCCAAGAATTACCATATTTAGCAGGTGCGCCAGCACCTGCCTCTGTCTCCCGTGTCTCTTGGTGGTTGCACGTCTGGATACGAGACTATATCGCAAGGCGGTCACGGCTCCAAGCTACTCTATCAGATAACTTCCAAACGATCCCGCATCTCAGAACACCAGCAGGCCCGAAAGCACATACTAGCACCCACAGAACACGCCAAACCTCGGGCTCCGAGAGTCGAACCTCCCGCCGGCCCTGCCAAGTGCACCAACCAACCAAATTCGCTACAAGTTGCCGGGTCCTCTCCAATCTCTAGACCTTCTACATATCATCATAGTTACCGTGACGCCACGCAGTGATATTGATAGACGTATAGACTTTCTCGAGGGTCTTATCTCGCTTGTGGGGAGGTGAGTTGAGTCCGAGTCGCGTGGAGAGATAAGGAGGGCGCTGGCGCTTGCGTGGTTGGCAGGTGATGGTGAGACAGAGATAAGGAATTCAAGGACGGTGGAATTTGGGCTTTGAATATGAGTCGGAGCTTGAGTTCGATCATGAGATGGAGGGGTTTGTGCGGTAAATATGTTCGTTTCGAGTAACGCGATGTTAAGTTGTCTGTAGTAAGCACGAGTGCTACTGCAATAAGCTTAAGAGAGGATAGGGCCCCGGAGCTCACTGAGCATTCATTCCGTTCGTTAAATATGAACATGACTCATGAAGCTTGCGAATGACATGAAAATGCCTCAGTTTTATGATATTTTGTACACAGAAACAGCATGGGTAAATATATGGAGTGATGACAATAATAATATCAACTTGAATAGATTGAGGTTCATAGCGAGGAGAAAACGGTGAACATAAGATAGCGTTTATTATTGATTAGAGCATCCGGGAAGGAGGAAATTATGTGCAACGTTAATACCTAGAGGTCGAGCCGGTTAGCTAGAGCACGCATATGCTGTACGCGTACCTACCTGGATAGTACCAAAACACTACTGCCAGGATGACGTACAGGTACACGAGGATGGCACCCTTAAGCCAATTTGACTTGCCGTCTTGCACTGTGAAGTTTATTACGATTACTACGCGAATACGAGAACCAGGAGTCAGTGCCTGTTTACCGCCAATTGAAGTAGTGCATCATAGTGATGCAGATAACTACAGTGGCGTAATCTAGGTTTGGGTGAATAAGGTACTCACTAGACAAGAATAGTACAATAGACTCGAATGGGTCAAAGAGCAGCGTCAGCGGTCGTCCAAGAATCCATCCGAGCGTAACAATAAACCTACGGTGACATAGGTAAATCAGTTGATAAGGAAGGGTCTGCGGAAGGAACCGATAGAGTCGAGAGATGTGTTGTACTCACGGGATAACCCAGAGGGCAAGTTGCTATTGAGAATTGAGAGAATTCTTAGTCCAGCTTTTAACTGGAAGCGGCGGAAAGAGACTACAGAAACTCACGATACTTGACCCAACCGTGACATCGAGCGAACGATCTAACCAGTCCTCTGCGGATGTGACACTTTCAACAACCTCTACGATGCGCAGCATGGCCATCAGTTGCCTGCATGACGAAACATAACGTCATAGCAGAAAATGGTCAACGCACCTCTCCCATTTCCTGCGAGTGGGACCAATATCATGCCAACGAATTCCTTGTTGATGCCACTGGCGTCAGTAAGGCCATCTATGGTGTCCACGAGGAACTCCTCCGTGACCACAACAATCTGGATGGGAGGTGCGTGTGAACGGAATGGTTTGAATGCAGGTATCAAAATGGACTGACGGTACTGGTGATGGTAAGAAAAATAATGGCCGATCGCGAGCTCATTTGAGGCGTCTTCTCTTCCTCCTCATCGCCGTCTGTCTGCGCCTTGGGCTGTTTCTTGGCGTACGGAACGAACCGGACGTTGCTCTCCGATGAGTAATTCTCATCATAGATATGTACATGCGAGTACAGCTGGAACAGAACGTAGGAGGCGTAAACTGTCATATATTGTGAGAATCTGCTGTGGCTGCGATGCAGATGACTCTGTACTTACTCAGCAGGAGAATGACAGAAACCTAGTACGGAAGATACACAAAGTGTTCGATTTAACAACCGCAGGCAAGTTCAATCGGAAACTGGGAGACACTTACGCCGTGAGACACTGATAGGATCTCCTGTCCCTCCCTGGAGTATATCTGGGTACGAGCGCTGAAATGAAATGCAATTGGAAGCAGTACGGGAGCCACAGACAGAAGGAGCAGTGAAGATTGAATCTGGACAGCACCTAGGGTACAAGGTATGTCAGAGTTCAGTTATATAATAGGAATAGTGCTTCGCTCCCATGCTATGTCGGGAGCGGGTGAAGAAAACATGTGTGTTACTGGTAAGACCCACACTCACCTATGAGAAAGCCTTGCTCGGAAAACCGGATACCGCCCGCAAAGAAGAGCATACCAACTACAAGTACTAACTAACATGTCAACTTTCTATGAGGGTTTGTGAAGGAAGTTATCTACTCACGTAGTTTACCAAGGATCGAGCCAACCACTGAAAACAGGGGTGTCAGATGTCCCGTGATTGAGAGACTTGAGGAAGATGGAAATGTAGGTAGATGAAAGGCCGACAGACATACAGGAGGATTGCACAAGACGCAATTCGCACTTCACCAGTGCTATGATCTGCGAAACTATCTATGTCAAAACGGGTGCCACCGAATAATATCATAAGATACCTCACCAGGAAGGCAAGCTCAACCCTGAACGTGTTTAACGTCAACGTGGTATACAAAGAGCCAACTGTATTTATGCATACTCACGCATTGCCCTGTCAAGACCGCGCATTCGTGAATATCATGTTGTTGCTAAGGATAATCAAGACCCACCATACTTGCGTTGAGAAAGCCTGCCAATGTCCGCCCGACCCGTAATGAAAGTTCATCTGTGGTGAGTGCAAGGAGCTGCATAGGTATGGTCTTATGAGCAAGATTGAACTCCCTGTTGGAGAACTGAATACGCACCCTAGCCAGAGGGATGACTGCGAGGAAGGAGACTAGGGCAATATTCAGCGAAGGATAGAACGAAGCAACGGCTGCCGACACTGACAAACGAAAATCATGGTATTTTGTGGGCCAGTCGTGTTCTTAGACCACGTAAAATGCAACACCCACTGTGTGGTATCGTGTTAGCAACATTCCGATTGGGATCATACGAAGCACTGACAGACACCGGTATGAATAATAAGAGGAGATTCAGCCCTGGTAAGGATAGCCCTTATTTAGCTGACATGCACATACTGCATACTAAAGGAAACGTACATGAGGAGAAGATGATAGTCCTGGCACTCGCAAAGAATCCTGGAGCCGCCCCAACTGGTTTCTCTGGCTTGAGATTGAGGGTCAATATCCGCTACATGCGCTGTACGTTATTCCCCAGCGGATATGTCGAGCTCTGCCGAGTGACATTAGCACGACGCGAGGGAGGTTTCGTCGACGCCCGGGATGGTATAGTTGTGTTTGTCGATTGTCTCCCACTTGGAAGAAGAAATTCAACGTGTTTTCGCGTTGTTGCTGAATGCTCTTCATGAGTCATGATCTGTATATGCAGGCATAGAAAAAGCAAGTGAAAGCTATTGAGAGAAAGCAAGGAGCCACAGGACACATAGACTCACTGTAAACAGTGCGACTGTCCAACCTTTTAGGCGATTGCTTCGTACGGGAGAGCTCGGCCACAGCCTGAGTGTATGCGTGACCCAACTTGAAATGTCTAGTGCCAGGGAACTGAAACTCCAGACGGGGGATGTAGACTATCTTCGACGGGAAGAGAGATGTCTATTATGTGTTATCGCAGAATAACTCTCATGGTATATGAGGCATGACCTACGTAGAAAGAGACAGGAGATGCCAGTGTAAGTGCCAGAGAAATAGGAGGGGGATGTTGGTGAGAGAACAAGCAAAAGCAACGCACTGTACTATGAACTTTGCTGCAGACAGTCGTTCACACTGTCAGCGTCTCGTGTCATTTCCTGACCAGAAGGAAAAGCATGGCAGACGCGAGTCCAATTGAACGCGTTGGGGGCGTGGCCGCAGCCCGGTAACAGCGCTCTGCAAGCTTTTTACTGGTTTTCATCTGCTGTCTATTGGCCGCCTGTCAGTGCTGGACGATGAAATAGGGTGCTAGATGGACGTCCTGTGTAGCATCGTACTTTGGAGCAACATTGTCGACCCAGGCCTGGTTGTACCTCACGCACACCCCATAGTACACGGCAAGGAGCGCTGGCGCCTGGGGTTGTTCGTGGCAGGAAGTACCGGTAAGTTACTTACTGCGATCGGACGTGGTAGTATCGATAAGGTCACACTCACTGGCAAGCTCGAGGAATGGCAGATCTGTATGTACCGTATACGTACCGGCAGGTTGGAGGTGAAGGGGTTTGAGCGGTAGGAACACAAGCGACTCGTCTCGAGGCAACGCAAATTTGTAAGTGTCTCGTCTGCCGGTGGGAGATTTAGAGTACTCATCATATAGGTTCATTGGTTTAAAGTTGTAGGCGCTGAGTTGTGCAATGCGGTATCACTCCGAGTGCTGTACTTGGGGAAGGAAACTCAGGGGTACTCACTAGTGGCACTGACAGGTATGTGCGGTCCCTGAATGTTAGATATGGGCCTGATGTATAGCCGCGACGGTCATGACGTTTTGGCTGTGACGGTAAACCAATAGTCTATGTGGTTCAAGTTTCCAACTTAGAGCGAACTGGCAGACAGCTGCGCGCGAAGCAGTTTTTGGGGGAGTTTTGACGCGGGCACGCACAGCTTTAGGGTAGCTGTGAAAGATCCCGAACTTCTCGTCCCACTGGCTGTCACGGAGGTAGATACGTTCTTCGGCACGATGAGCTTATTGATAACTCCAAGTGCACTGTTCCAAGTTTATGCGACCGTGCCGTCCACCCTACATAGACCTGCACTTACTGTTATCTCGTGGCATGTGTCAACACAGGACGCTTGTAAGTGAGGTATCGCCGCCCGGAGTACTTCATTTAACATACCTCCAACTGCTATACTTTGATATACAGCCATTGCAGATCCTTCTTCTGCGACATTGTCCCGAGCCGCAGCACATGCATATCGACTTTCGAGGGTGATCACACGTGCGGCATCATCAATTGGTTGAAGGCATAGATAGAGCGATGTACAGGATAACATCGAGGCTTGGAGGCTATACCTTGATATAGTAATCATACTGGGCAATCATCCAGACCAGCGACGTTGCTATGTACGTTCAACAGTCAGCTTTCACATCCATGCACTAGCAGTGGCAGACAGTGGAATACTCACTTCCAACGATAACAGGACTGAGTACGGGACCAGTCGGTGCGGCTGTGCGGAGAACAAGTATTTCCGAAGTGTAGTGCCCAAAAACGATCAAGAAGCTAAGTAGCGAGATGTCGTACAGCCTGAATTATGCAAAGTGTTTAGCAGTGACCCGCAGCACAGTAAACAGCCGAGATACTTACGTTTTGTTGTGAATATCATAGGCGGCGTAGAACCGGACTACTGCACTCATGAGCGTCCAGACAGCGAACGTCCGAGCGTGTACAGGCGCAACTGCGAGATACGAGTAAATGTGTCAGTGCTATTCACGTGACAAAATTCGGCGAACATTAGCCACCTATCGGTAAGCGATTGTACAGCCTGTGCGTGAGTTTCGTGGTCGTGAAGTTTTGGATAGTGTTGAACATTGCCATCGTCGAAACGAATAGCAGCCATTTCGGAAGTAATCCAGGACCTTGAGGCAAGTCTGGAGTGGCGCAGAGGTTAATCCCAAATCAAAGGGTTTATAGAAAGCTTACAGGCCAAGATTGGATCGTAGTTGAATGTCATCGTCGCGGATGAGGCCAGGTACACCATGTAATTTCGAGGCCTTACCAGTGTGCCAGCTCAAGAGCGCCAGTCCCGGCGAGTACGTGATACCCCGAGCACCGCTGCGCCGGTCACTGCCGGCATCGCTTATGTATTATGTGTCACGCATCACGCAGCAAGCGACGATTGATGACGTGTGACGGGTGTACCATGGTCTATGGGTCGGAATTCAAACTGGAGTTGTACCGTTACCCCTTTCGATCATAGCTCCAACAGTCACTAGTCACTAGTCAACCTTCAGGTGGCTCAGTTGGTCCCAACTGTTGTCTCTCGTTCCTCTGGCCAACTCCTCAGATTTTACAAGAAAGGCTCAAGGCCCTAACTACTGCCACGTACAAGCTGTGATCTCACGTCCTCGGTTCACAATAGGCTACAAGTAAGATTCACAGCAAAACCAAATATAAGGTGAGGCTGTACCTCCGCCTTGTGTTTCCCTGCTTTCTCTTACCAGTTTCCTCCCCTCCTTTTTATACTCTCTGTATATATAGATCATGTCGCATGAAGAGCATTCAGCAACAACGCAGAAGCGCGGCCTATTTCATCTTCGGAGGCGATCAACAGGCCCAACTGCACCAACCCGGGCGTCGACAACGAAATCTCTCTCGCGCAACGTCACTCGCCAGAGCTCGACATACCCACCGGGGAATAAGCTGCAGCGCATGAAACGGATATTGACCCTCAATCTCAGGCCAGAGAGACCAGTTGGAGCGGCCCCAGGATTCCTTACGAGTGCCAGGACTATCATCTTCTCCTCTTGTGCGTCCTCTTTTGTGTGATATCTACATGTCGGCTCAATATATGCGACTCTTGCTAGGGCTGAATCTCCTTCTACTGTGCATACCGGTATCTGTGAGTGTTTTGAACGCTATCCCCGTCGACGTATCTCTTATACGATACTACTCAGTGGGCACTGCACTTCGTATGGGCTAAGAACACAACCCACACACAAGATACAGTAATATTCGTCTGTCAGTCTCGTTAGCTGTCCAGTCTCTCTATCCCACTGAAAACTCCTACTCAGTCTCCTTCCTCTCTATCATTCCTTTGGCCAAGGTGTGCATTCCACGCCCCATCACGAAATCGAACTCAGCTCATATACGGATCAAATGATACAGTTGCTTGCGTTCGCCACAGATGAGCTGTCACTACGAGTCGGGCAGACATTGGCTGGCCTTCTGAACGCGACTTTGGTGAGTTTTGATCGCCCTTGACAACGGTGTGATACTCACAGGTATGGGGTGCGGACTTTGTAGGGCAATGCGTGAGTACCCTCCGCAGCCAATCCTATCCTGTATTGAATTGACTCTAAATTTGCTTAGCGTCGAGCTTATCGTTTCGGTGCGTTATATGGGCAGTATTCGATGTACGCCCGTCCTGATGTATGGATATCTAGATTATAGCACTGGTCAAGTGTCAACTACAGATCGTGCAATCCTCCCGTACGTTTGTTCATAATTCCATTTATCCACATTTCTACCTTTCCCTTTTCCGTTTACGCCCCATTCCAGCCTAATATGAATACTAATCCGCGATGCCAACATCTTCTATTTCTATCTCTAGTGGTTGGCTCGATCCTCAGTAACCTCCGTAAGTAAACGATCTGCTACTCTCATAAACATGAGAAAGTTAACATTGTGCGCAGTGCTTGTACTTGGAATGTGCTTCTTCGCTGGCGGTGTTCGATTCTCCGAGCAAGGCTTTGGCATAAGTGAGTACAGATCTTCTCGGTTATGCATGTGTCTTCTCCACGCGCTCCGCCGTTACTGGGAAGCGTAATATATCGCGGCACTAGCCCTGTAGGAACCTGAACACTAATACACCCTTTCATCTAGGTGCGGTCCAGATTCAATCTTCGCTGCTAATTCTGTCTGTGGTTGCTGTGCTACTTCCCGCCGCATTCCATTTCGTCGCCGGTGACCAGATAGAGGACCCCAAGGAGGGCAAAGAGATCTTATCGGTATCTCACGGTGTATGTGGATTAAACTTCTCAAATTAAAGCACACATTCGCTAAACCGAAGACCTTGTCAATCTTCCGTAGGTTGCTATCATCCTCTTGGTTGGTGGGTACCAAACTAGCTATATCATATCCACAACAGATTCTAACGATACATCGCAGTCTATCTCTCGTATCTGTTTTTCCAGCTGTTCTCGCATACACATCTCTATGATGAGGAGCACGCATCGGAGAACAAGATCAAGTCTACTCGGTATCCCCAGAAGCCGTCTAAGGAGCCACTGAATGGTGACCTCGAGAAGGGTACCTCCAGCGCAATCAGCGCACCTACTGGTCTTGTTGCTGGAAGCAGCGCCGCGAAGGAGAATGGACAGGCGAATGGAGATGCTTTGACTAATGCGCCTACCGCGGATACAGATCACACTCGCGTCGATGTTGCTTCCCCGGAACATACCGAGGAAGAAGATGAGGAGGAACATGAAGAGCCTCAGATGAGCTTGCAGTCGGCCATTATTTTCCTGATTATCACCACAGTCGTAAGTTCATCGCGATACCTGTGTTTGATTCATCCTACTAACCACGCATAAACTGCACAGATTGTTGCGGTCACCGCTGAATTCCTTGTCAGCTCCATAGACGGTCTCACCGAAGGTAATGGTATCAGCAAAGAGTTCGTTGGCATGATTTTGCTCCCGATCGTAGGAAACGCCGCGGGTATGTTGTCTGTTTCGCGCATTACCAGCGCTGTGTTTCAAACAGACAACTGACGACGTTGCGGTGCATTGCAGAGCACGTTACCGCTGTTACAGTGTCTGTGCGGGATAAGCTCGACCTGTCGCTCGGTGTCGCAGTTGGTTCCAGTATCGTAAGTTTCCATGGTCTCTGCTCGCGCTTCCATTCAGTAGTTCGACTAATCACTCGCTCACTCAACCTTATCAATAGCAAATTGCCCTCTTTGTCATTCCGTGAGTACAGCACAACTATCTTAGGGCGGCGCCGCCCGCTCCGCCCGACAACTCCTTGATGACCGTAAAACTGATTCATGTGTGACACCCAGGTTCATTGTCACACTCGCATGGATCATTGGCAAGCCGTTGACGCTGTTATTCGACCCATTCGAGAGTATTGTATTGTTCCTGTCGGGTGAGTACCTCATCGCCA
Organism: Irpex sp. Y119-03; assembly: GCA_037042295.1. Taxonomy (NCBI): domain Eukaryota; kingdom Fungi; phylum Basidiomycota; class Agaricomycetes; order Polyporales; family Irpicaceae; genus Irpex; species Irpex sp. Y119-03. The sequence goes on from JAXQKB010000055.1 coordinate 28,086, forward strand.
AGCCCTACCTTACACCGCGCCACTACGGTCATTTGCATCATCGTGGCGCAGTACGTCGATGTGAAGTAAACAGGCACTGACTCCTCGTTCTCGTGTTCGTGCAGTCATCGTGGTGAACTATACGGTACAGGACGGCAAGTCAAATTGGCTCGAGGGTGCCATCCTCATGTCTCTTTATGTCATTCTTGCAGTAGTGTTTTGGTATTATCCAGGTAAGTTATCAAATGCTAAATGCTCGTGCGATATGCGTGTTCTCACATGGAGCGCTTTTACCTTCAGGAACCGACGTCGCGAACAACTTTGGTCTCGCAGGGTGCCCTAGCAACTTATCATAACCTCTACTTCTCATCTTTTCTTTTCTCTTCCTCGAACTTGAGTATAATTTACCCCGTCTATCTGTGGCGTTTGGACAATCGGCTCCAATTATTCTAGCGATACATGTTCTATTCACCGTTCTATATATACCCGCCCGGGCCCTGATATACGCATCGTGCCTGGTGGCCCCCGAGACACCACATTCGTTAATTATCAAATGTATCTCGAACTCATGGGCACATTCATAGAGAACATGACGGTTAGTCAAATGAAACGTTTAATCTCCTCCCAGTGTGCGCGCATGTTTGATGTGCAAAGTAATATCCCGCTAGTATCCGTCGTAGCGAGCGCAGCCGGAACTTGCACAGTTAAGTCGTGCCCATGCAAATCAGCCGGAACTTGTGCGAAGGGGAAAACATGCAAAATTCCAGATACATATGCAACCAACAGTACGATACAATGCAAAAATACACGACGAGAAAAATCTACAACTTGGCCTTCGTGCTGTCTGCTCCTGGAACACCAAGCGTAACGGCCGCTGAAGCAAGAACAACGGTGTTGCGCTCCTTCACCTTGGTGACTGTATGTTGTAATATTTAGATCAGACAACATGCACAAAAAACTGCGCGTGCGAGAGGACGCACCGAAGATAACCTTCTCGCCCTCCTTCCACATCTCTGTAATGAGAGTCTCGCCTGGATATACAACACCCGTGAACCTTCAACAGGGACATGCCGTCAGTTATGTCGCTTATATCACCCGAACCAAACACGCCTTCGAGGCGTGGCGTTCAAGACAGGAGCTTGACTTACCGAGCTTTGATATCCTTGTAGCTTCCGAATGTCTGAAGGATGTGCTTCCCAGATATGCCAAAGGAACACAACCCTGTACATCAAATGATTCATGAGATGATGGGTCCATGTTGATGAAGATACATCCTCGAGTAGAGGATGGACGGCGACATACCGTGAAGGATGGGCTTGTCGAAGCCGCCAACGGCCGCGAATTCAGGGAGAATCTGCAGGTAAGCACGTGTATTAGTTCATGGTTCACATGACAATAAGACAGCGACTCGACTCACATGCAAGGGATTAGGGTCTCCACTGAGGCTGTGAAGTGGACATAGCCAAACTGAATCAAAACTGTGCTGATAACGGATATGAACATGTATTGGAATTCGCTTACCGGTAGAGCGCGGCTTGTCTCTCCAATGTGACCTCCTCGGACACAGCATCAGGCTTACGCTTCGGCGGAGTGTTCGCAGCAGTAGCTGGTCCGCGGTCTATAAAAACACAATACGCGAGCCCTCGATGAACGGTCATGAACAATGAATATCGGGAAAATACACACCTTTGCCGGTAGTCTTACCGCCGAATCCACCAGAGCCACGAATGAACAATGTCGAGGTGTTCTCGAAGATGACTTGGCCGGTAGCCTTGTCTTTTGTCTCGACCGCAATAGTCACGGAGGCGGCCTTGCCCTTGTCCAGCACCTCAAGGATTCTGCATGTACACAATGAGTTGAAGATGGAAATTCTAATGAATGGAACAAGCGAGCCGCACCTGGGCTGGTTTACGAGCGTGCCGCTAGTGGGTATCGGGGCCTTGATAGACAAGTATTGCTCTCCGTGAAGCAACTTCGCCTGGGATACCACGTATTAGTAACGGTCACACCCCTCCCGATAGGAAAAGCAACTAACAGGGTTCCAGTTGGGCAACCAGTCCATCGACACACCAAACATGGCAGGGAACTGCGGGATGACGCCGAAAGTTGGAATTGCGGAAAAGTTGCCATCAGCCTCAAAGGTCCATGAGATATCTTTCTCCGTGGCACCGATGCCGAGGTTGTAGAGGATGACATCGCGCTCTGTGAAGGTGTACTCGGTAGGTTCCTGCTTGACCTGCTTAGCCTTCGCTACAAGCTCAGAATCCTCGGGGTCGACGGTAGAACCGCTTGCTGAGCTGTCCTCGGGAGCGCGGTTATTGAAGTTGGCAGACATCTACGTGAGAAGCGATAAGTTTTGGTGTATAACGCTCACGTGAAGCATACGTACGTGCTCCATAGCATCCTGAATAGTCATAGGGTGTGTCGCACGTCCTTCCTCTGATGCAGCGTCAGTTTCTAAGATATTATCACATTCAACAGAAAGGCTCACCGAAGTTGGTGATGACGTTCCACTTGGACAGAACGTCCTCAGGTGTCAAGGTACGGTTAACAGGGAAACCGATACCTCCAGCCTTCTGCCAGCGAGTCTGCGCAGCCCAGCCACCCATGATCTCAAAGAGACCACCAGATGTCTTGGTGTTGGCCTCGCTTGTCAAGTAACCGACGATCGGGGCGATGTAGTCAGGCTGAAACGCACGATCAGCTTCAACTTCTGTTATGGTTCGTCAGTACTAACCTTGAAAGCGTCAACCATCTCTTGTGGCCTGCATATATGCATGAGCGAAGTTTAGTCATGATATGATTGGGAGCGTACCAGACTGTCTGGGTCATAGCAGTTCCAGCAGAGGGCGCAATAGCGTTTACGAGAATGTTGTACTTGCGACCTTCGTGTGCAAGAGCGCGTGAGAAACCGATGATGGCAGCCTTGGCGGTCGAGTACTATAATGAAGGTGAGTATGGGTAAGTCTACTTGAGCAAGATGAGTACTGACGTTGGCCTGGCCGAAGTTGCCATCTGAAGAAAATGCACGTTAGGATCCATTTTCAAGATAAGATAGGGGTCTACTTACAGATGCCGACTTGGGAGCCGGTGTTGACGATACGACCATACTTCTGCTTCAAGAAGTGGGGCCAAACAGCCTTAACACACTTGTACGTGCCACTAAACAAGAACAGGTGAGTGGCATTTCTGGGTCTGTAGGCATCATTACTTACCGAAGGTGGACATTGAACACAAGATCCCACTCTTGCTCAGTCAAAGAAGCAAAGGACTTGTCTCTGAGGATACCAGCATTGGCGACCAAGACATGGACGCCTCCGAACTTCTCCAAAGCAACCTTCACAATGGCATCACCATCCTCAGCAGAGAAGATGGCAGGTGCAGCCTTGCCTCCAGCTAACATAAAACGCATCAGTATATGTAATCTTCCATTCCAGTAAGCATACACATACCTTTGGTGATCTCCTCGACGACGGAGTTAGCGGCGTTCGCGTTCAGGTCGTTGACGACGACATTAGCACCGAGACGAGAGTACATAAGGGCGTATGCACGGCCAAGACCCTGTCCGGCACCCGTGATGATGACAGTCTTGCCGTCGTAACGGACTTCAGGCGATGCCTGAGGGTTGGAGGGCAGCTTCTGTGCAGCTTCGAGAGTTCCCTGGGCATCAAAGTCGGTGACGTTCTCGGGGCTAGGGACAAACCATGTCAGCACTGTCGACATCAGAATTCGAATAGCTAGTAACTCACTATTCAGGGTTTGTGAAGTCGGTAAGCTGGTCCCATTTGGCCTTGACGGCGGATGGCGTGAAGGAGGAGTCAGTCTTGAAGATGGCACCCTTACTCCTCTCCCATCTGATCTCGGCGAAGAAACCAGAGCCAAGCTCGAATACCTTCCCGTTTGCGTCTGGGGGAGAGTCGGCGTGCGTGACAGCGAGAACGAAGGGAGCGACGAATTCGGGCTACAATATGTCACAGTGATTAGTATGAGTAGATTTTCCAAGATACAATGAGAACTGACCTTCATGTTCGCAAGCAAGTCAGGCGGCAAAACTGTGGCAGTCATTGCACTGGCAGCCATCTATGCAATTATTAGTTCAACGTCTTCTCGTACCAAAGCATATTTGAAAATGAGTGCTTACAGGAGCAATAACGGTGGCACGAATGTTGTATTTAGCACCCTCGCGTGCCAATGTCTTGGTAAAGGCGACGAGACCCATCTTAGCAGCGCTGTAGTTCGTTTGGCCGAAGTTACCTATGAATAACGATAATCGCGTAAGTATCAGAATGCTCTTGAAATATCAAAATATGACGTACCGTACAAACCAGCCGCACTAGCAGTGTTCAGAATTCTGCCATACTTCTGTTTCCTGAAGATGGGCCAGGCAGCTTTCGTGCAGGAGAATGCACCCTTCAAGTGAACTTCGTAGATTTGGTCCCACTCTTTGTCGGTCATATTACGGAACCTGTCTGAACTTAGTTTGCATGTATTACGAGTCATGCAAGCGAGACGTACCCCTTGTCGCGTAATATGCCAGCGTTGTTGATGAGAATGTGTATGCTGCCGAATGCATCTATCGCACTCTTGATAACAGCTGCACCATCAGTCACTGAAGAGTTGTTGACTACTGCCTTCCCGCCGGCTGACATGCCCGTATGTGAGCGTGACGGACGGCGATGTTACCCACGAACGAACACACCTTGCGTGATTTCATCGACGACCTTCTGGGCAGCATCCTTATTGAAGTCGTTTACTACAACGTTTGCGCCTCTTGAGGCATATAGCAAAGAGTAGCTATAGTCGTATCTTTTAGTAACGCGTCCAAATACACCAGACTGACTTGTGCTCACGCCTTTCCGAGACCACCTCCTGCACCGGTAACGACGACTGTCTGTCCAGCAAACGAAAGAGACATGATGATGGTTTGAACCAAGGGTGAAGATTGGGGATTCTGACTGAGCAGCTGAAAGAGAGTTAAATACGGTGCCCGGCAGGTTCAAGTCCCCAGCGCAACGGCAGAAGCAGATGATGATGCTTCCCCACTCCAGTCCACTGATTTGTGCAGTCGGGCGCACAGGCATGTGAATATGAGCTCCCACGTGTTTATCGAGCGTTTGCATCTGTTTAGACGTCGCGATCACTGTCGGTCATCCCGACGCGAAACTCATCCTTGTACGCCGACGTACGATGATCAACATGCAGCATGACGAGCTCGTTATGTCTCACGGCTTTATCTAAGGTTAGGCATCGCCTTGTCGCTCTTCCATAACACCGATCGTGGACCCTTTCCAGGTAGTACACGCTGTCAACGCGTGTAAGTGCTAGGCTGTGATAACGCGACATGTAGCGCGTTCCAAGATTCTACATTGCTGGATATAAGAATCGACGGAGAGTGATAGTCTGCGACAAGAGTATACCTCACGCCAACTCTCCACCTCCACATCATGAGTACTAGCGATCACAAGCATTCTGGTCTTCCACCTGATCACAGAGTTTGTGAACCTTCCCTATCGACCTGACATTGACCAAACTGATTCGTAACCTCTAGGGCCCATCAACATGCTTCCTTCCCAACTGCGCGTTCACAGTACAACCACAATGTCCTACATGCGAACACAAGCAGATGGACAGCGTGTCAATAGACATCACAGCTAGCACACAGATGAAGACCACTTCGACGAAGCCCACGGTCATCATAGGAGAGACCACCTTTAACCACCACCATGATGCGACTAAGCACATCGAAGATGAGACACCAGCAAGGTTTCTAAACCTAGAAACCGGAAAGGAAGAAGGACCGCCAATTGGAGTTCATTTAAACCAATCTTTGTTCGAGTCGGACTCTGGCATGGCATGGGTTGTTTGCGATAGCTGCGACCACCTGTTCCAGGTGTTCATCAATGCCACCATCTCCGTCGTGGCTGCTGGCCCTACTAGTAAGTATAATAGCTCTTCGCTACGTGTGACTACGTTGCTGATCGCAAACGCTTTCGCAGCCCCGCCCCGTACGTTTCAGAACTTTGCCCTTAGTGTAATTGTGCGCTGATTATCATGGCTCTCAGCCCCTATCCCTCCTCTTGACACCAAGTGAAGACTCGAGAGAACAATACGGAGATGTCTGGAATGCAGATAGCCATGCCGTCGTCCGAAACTGAAGCACCGAGGGCAAAAAGAATGAGAACGAGAATAGTATGAGGCGAGCATAGTCGAGAAAACGTTGTAATAAGGAAGCACCGACCTCTTGTAACATATCGTTTCTGTTCAGCACATGGATGTAAGTCACTGCCGAACCCGGTCCCCTGACGCTAGAGTGTCAACTGCACAGGCGGCTCACGTATGAAAGCATGATCCCCAAGACTTCTTCCCGCATGCAGCATACAAAAGCTTGACAGCTTATGATGGGCGCTGTACACAGAGAAGTGTCACGGCTAGAGATATAACCGAAAGACGAGCATCGTGTGCAGTCGTTAGATGGCGAGATGGTTAGTAGAAGTGCTATAGCGCTGATTTCAGACCACCAATCGCAGTGGCTTCATATTGCTCAGACCAACCTATGACCCAACCACTTATAGCATGCAGAAACGAAACTACGCACTATCTTAGTATCCATTCCCTAGCAAGGAATGTGAGGGTGATTTGGTGACGAGTGATGATGCTCTTCGCCGAGCAGTGGAGGCTAAGTATCAGAGAAGTATTAGACGCTCAAACAGCAGGCCCCAAATGCCAGTATATATTACGAAGACTCCTGCTTCTAGTTTCAATGGCGTGGAAGGATAACAGGCCAATATGAGTGACTTACTCAGCCCAATGAACGTATACTAGTCGCGCATGCGAACGTATTGAATCATTGAATCGATAACAACGCCAAGAGACTATGACCGAACATAAACTTGCTTTAAGCTTTCCAACGCGGCCTATCGCGTGTTCATAGACGTCAGCGATCGGAGAAAAAACATTCAGATAAATATACGTCACCTCGTAGTGAGGGGTGAGAGACGCAAGGTCCTTTTCTTGGACTCTCAAACGCTTGATCGCGTCCAGATGGCCTGCCTCTCTCATAACATTCTTGAAATGACGTGCCTGTCAAGAATTCCGTTTAGTGAGGCTCAACAAGCTTTAGGTGAAGAAATACTACCTCTTGCTCTTCAACCAATGTCCATGCATGTCCTTCACGACCAGCCCGTGCCGTACGCCCCACTCTGTGAACGTATTTACGCATGTCCACAGGGGCGTCGTAGCTGACGACATGGGATACGTGCGTGATGTCGATACCTCGCGAGATAAGATCAGAGCATACAAGTCTGATAAACATCGATTAGTGACATCGCTTTGATCTTTCGCAGAGGTCACGTACATGTGAATCTCCTGGCTCTTGAACTTTTCCAGCACAGTCTTGCGGTCACTTGGGCTGAGATCGCTGGAGTATGGCTGTATCACGACCTTATTCTCATCTTTCCCAGATGCATGCGAGTGTCGGCTGGTTTCGAAGAACTGGAAGAGCTGTACCAAGCGCGTGGTGGACTCGGCCGATTTTGTGAAGACGATGGCGTTTCGCACTTGATGTGCATGAATGAGGTGGAACAATATGAGTGGTTTCTGCGACGTTTCACAAACCACCATGTGTTCCTTGAATAGGAATGTTAGAATGCATACGTATCAAGATATGAATAGACAACGTACTCTGAGAGAAGCAGGCATTGTGAATCTTTCCATCACCACATCCATGATATGCTCTTCGGTATCTTCAGAACTCTTCTTCGCCGAGTCCTGTACAATGAAGTACTTCGGCTCGCGGAGGCTCAAAGCAGCGATCTTCGAAGGGTCCCGAGTCAGCGTGGCGGAAAATAATAGTTTTTGGCATGATGACTCCGTCCGTTCGTCTAGACGAGTATAAATTTGGGGCATATCTCGGAGCAGACTGAGAAAAGCCGGCGCCAGCGCATCCGGGGTGGAGAGGGTATTGTGTCTCTCGTTGTCATCTCGTTTGGCAGTAAGCGGCTTCGGCCGTGTGGCAGCGAGCACTTGGGCTAACCAATCCTGGAAAGACTGAGCAAGCAGTCTGTCGGCCTCGTCGACGACCTGTATGTGACGAATTACAAACAAGTTGAGGGCGCTTTCACAATATGAACGTACCAGGAAACGGAGATGCTGTAGAGAGAAGTTGGGTGAGGAGTTGAGATGATCTATCAAACGCCCGGGTGTGCATATCAAGATGTCGACTTTGCTCGAGCCACCTTGCAATCTGACAAGATACGTTCATAGATGTTCACTGATAAAACTCGGATAGACTCACCCAGAAGTTTTATCGGCAATTAGCTGCGCTTGCTCATGTGCAAACGAGTGTTGGCCTGTGGCGGTTCCAATCTATGGAGATTAGTCATAATGACGGAATACGCGTATGACCGGCATACCTTTAGTCCACGGCCTTTCGCAACCTCCTCGAACGTTTCCCGTACCTGAGTTACCAGATCTCTTGTCGGAAGTACGATAAGCGCACGTAAACGAGTGACCACACGGGTAGCAAGGATCTACAACTCAACTCGCACGGTAAGTTACGTATGTTTAACAAACATCGGACATAATAAGCTTCCTTACCTCAACGATGGGAACAACATACGCAAGCGTTTTTCCACTGCCGGTCGGCGCGGAGACACAAAGGTCGCGTGGAGGGTCGTAAGGAAGATACAGCGACTGCTGCTTCTTGTCGGAGAGAAGGAAAGGTATCACCGCGGTCTGCACTTCAAAGAATGTTTGAAACCTACAAACAAGCTCAAACGTCGATCACGTACGTACCCGCAAACAGTTCTTGAATCCCTAGGTCTTTCAACCGCTTGGCTGTCTTATCGCCAATACCAACGCCCTCTAGGCTCGCTGTCGTGCCTGGATCGATCAGCTCTGCTTCTATCAGTGCCTTTTCTTGACCTTGAAGGGCAAGAGTCGACTTGGAAGGCGCATCAGGATGTCTAGGGAGTGGGAATCTCGGCAAAGCTGACTCTGCAGTCAATTGCGTATTAGCAAGAGGCGGTATATTGGCAGAGCCAGGTTCGTTCTGTGTTAGCAGAGTAGCAGTATCTTTCGAGAGTACTTCTTCTTTGTCTGCCGTGGCGTCCCCGGCCTCGGTTTTCCTACGTTTAGTAGGTCTCTCCTGTATGCGAGTTTCGCTCGATGTGGCATTCACGTCTAAAGTTACTTCCGGTGATGGAATAACGGGTGCTTCGTCTTCGTCTTCATCCTCGCTCTGGTCCTCATCGTCGTCATCACTGTGGACTTCAGATGGCTGGGTATTATGGGGCAATGCGTGAGGCACTGTTTTACGCTGCTTCCGCCTCTCCTTTTTCGCTTTCAAGTATCTTTTCTTTGCTTTAGTTTTGACCTACGCCAATTTTCAATGCCTTGACATAGACTATTTCGGTGACACTCACCTTGGAATTACTTGCAGATGCATTCTTGATTGTCGAAGGATCAGATTGAGCCATTCTCGATAGATGTTGTGAGAACACCTGCACCACCCAAGAAACTCTGAGTAATGGTGGTTTACAGCTTGAATCGAAGTAAAGTGCTGGAAATAAATCTCAGATCTAGTTTAGACGCCTGACCGACTGGGCGTGACGCCCGTTGCCCCCGCATATGCATCACGCTCCCACCACTTCTCCTTAAGTAACCACATACAACGTGGTTTTTCCATCACCAACAAGAACGCTGTGACATATAGGTATGGATGTGAGTTCAATCAATGGTGGCCTCTTACACATAGTTGGTTACCGCGGGGCTTACCGGTATAGCTGTGTAGGTGTGTTCAGCCTTAAATATATAGTCTCTCGGAGAATTTATATCTTTATCTTCTGGCAGGATACCTGAAGCGTCGTCACCAGCAGGAAGTCCATCTACCTCTCGCACGAGAGACTGTCATCAGAAGCGACTGAGAATGTAACCGCTCTCGTACGTATTTCACCTACATTCCCTCGCGTCTTGTTGTCTCAATCTCCAATCGTGACTGCGCAGTGCAAATACCGAGGTACTAATCTAGTGGCCGACAATTTCAGCCATAACTCGCTGCATGAATCTCTTCTTCCTCCCAATTTTCTCTGTTTTGATCGGGGCTACAAAACAAGATATCGTGAGTTGTGTCACTAGTATGTTTCAGCTGATTACGGTCGTCGGTAGATGCATTGTAAACCTTATTCAAGTTCTGCTCATGATTGTAGAGAGTCCATCTCATGGTGAATATTGCATGGACTGTACTTCGACATGCCATCTCTCCTAAACAACATGGGAGGCTACGCCACCATTATCCTGGAGTGCAGCAATTTCCTTACTCGCTGTCCTTCCGTCACGGTACTTGCAAACTACCTCAGCCTCTGACGCAATCGCCAAAGGTGCAAGGTGAACGACAGGTCCATAACACTATATCGTGTAGTACGCATGTTTATCGGGTCATACGGTATGTTCATGCCGAACCGTAGTGCACCAGAAACGCCTCATGGCCGAAACTCTAGGGTCTTAGTTCATGGCCGGGGCTCGTTGCAGCCGCGCGAAGCTCCGCCTTATCATAGCGTGGTGGACCTTCGATCAATATACACCAACAACACAGGGTCCTTTTCGGTTGTTTCTCCGTCGGGATCAGGAACGCAGGACCGTTCGTTCGACTTCCGACAGTGGTGTAAACCTGCGCCCTGATCTTATGCTAGCGGGCTGCGTCGTGAGCTAGACTTCTGCGGTGTTGTGCCGGATATTCTCCTTGTCTGGGGAAGGTTTATACACCGCTATATCTCAAGTGCTGTGGATCACAAACAGTACATGTCTCTCTCTGTCCTCGTTCGACTTGCTAGCAGTCTATAACACTTGTCTCGGCCTGATACTCCATCGATACCGGACCTTCTTGGATAGCGAGCCTAACTGCTTATCTGGGAATTTTCCTATCAATCCCCTATCCAAATCCCATCTGTCCTTGATTTTATTATGGACCTTCTGAAGACGTTTGGTACAGCGGCTTCGCGAACCGTCCTGTTCGGCCTCCATGTTGTGATTGCCCACGTAGTGTGTATAATCACCTCGTGATGGCCACTGGCTGGTTTCCGTTCCTCCGATTCCGAAGGTTCCGTCAGCGGCTTGGTGAGATCATGGGACACTACGCCTTCAATACATCTTCGTCATATAAAGCAGCGCTCCATACCAGTAAGTATATTTGGCTTCCCTTCTTGTTTTCTAGCTCGACCTCTGTTCACTGCTCGATACGCCCACTGGACTCAGCACCAACCGTGTTAGGGATTTTGCCCGTTGTGCTCCTATGTGCCAACAAGAATGGTGTGTAGTCAAATTCAACGGCCTTTCCCTTATTCTTACTGCCATACATAGTCTGGTGAATCGCCATAGAGGCTGTGGGGTATGCTTCAATGTCCTACATGTGGGTCGCATGCGCTGATAGCGTATTCTCAAGCACAACGTCCTACTTTACTACTCTGGCGAGGTTTACGATTGCAATCAAGAATACTGCGGTCTAAGCAAGGCCCATATACACAAGACAGCACGTAACTGCTCATGTCCTAAAGTGAGATGTATCTGCTCTGCGTTATCGTGCCGTATGTCTGACGCAGTATTTCAACCACAAAGACTTACAAGGACTATATCAAGGTGGTCAACATCATTCAAGAGGCTTGCGATGGCTGCAAAGAGGCTGCATTTGCAGAGCTCGTGGGACGCAGACGATGAGCCCCACCTTCCGCCGCTCGGTCCATTCATCTACTACTTGCTCATGCCAGTCCTTCCTGCTTTCGTCTTGCAAGATACGTGCCATTTTGCTGTCATAAATACCTGAACCCTGTACATTTACTACGCATGTCCGTTATACATATTGCAATTTGTCCCCTGGAAGTTGAAGATCCCTAGAATTCAGGTACGAGGTCGGCGTGACGTCCCGAACTGGGTGCTTCGATGTGGTATGGGCACCATCACTTATCGCCGCTGGCTTCCTTCTAACGAGCTGCGACGAGGATCCTCCAAACCAGGAAATGGATGTGTGTATGCCCCTGGCCGCGACCATGACTTGTACGTCCTTTGCCCTCAGTTTGACAGCCTTCAGCGCGTTGGTTGTTTTGTGAAAGCCGACACCTTTGGTGAACGGCGAGGGAAGCTATATCTCGCAAAGGAAACCATGGTCTCGACGGTCGGTGAAGGTGTTCGCACGGAGTGCATTGAAGATCTTCTCGTCAGAAGGTCAAGTGACCCCACATTGCCAGAAATGTCGTTCATTGGTCGCGCGAAGGCTCACAGCTCCTTCGTGTACGTCGATCACACGTGGAGATATTATATTGAACTCTGAAGTAGGTCTACAAATGGCTCAGGGAATGCAACAGTACGGGTCGGTCTGGGGTATCGTACCATTGCACATTCAGCTACAAGTCACCGACTTACCAAAAGCACTCTAGCTTTCGAAGCTAGGAACCTTCGCAGTGAGAGAACTGGCTTGTCTAGAGTTATAATGACATCGCCCTCCGCTCTTGACCTCCGTGTTGGATATCTCCCACATCTTTTCGCCCCATTTCTGCGTGCATGTCGAAGGTCAGCCATCCTGGGAGCTGACCGTAATGGCAGGGCACCGTTCATCCCACCTGATAGCTGCGATATCAACATGAAATGGGAAGAAGACTACTTCAAACGGGCTGCTCCCTTCTGTGCTTGCCCCGAAAAGCTCACATGTAATCGGAGAACAGGTCGCTAGGTAGAAGATTGTCATATATGACGAACAGACTGTCAAAACCCCGTTCCTTCTGAAATATTCAGCATAACAAACAACGTAAGTAAAAACAGCACTGAGCATTCTGTTCCTCTAATATGAATGCTCAGTACCAGGAAGGCTCCACGGTCTCGGTACCACACACACCCTCCGAAGTTTATTCGATCCATGCTCGGTGTAATGTGCTTTCAGAGTGACTATGTGAAGGCTAGGGCAAACGGCCATGAATAATTCCAGAATCAGCAAATATAATGACAGAGAAGTACAGTTGCATAGGATGGGTAAGTCAAGTCAAGCGTACCATACAAAACAGGGGAACTTGTAAGAGTATCGCTCAGACAAGAGTACCGCTCTCAGTCACAACGGTGGATCGTCGTGCCGGGCATCCGGGCAATGGTTTGAACCTGCTAAACAAAGATGTATGATCCACCATGACTGGTAAACATTTGGTAAGGCTGTTCTTCTGTCATGCTCTGCTTACTAGAAGTTAGAAACTGGCAAACGTTCGAGCTGGTGTAGCAAACGTATCGGAGTTAGGTTCGAAGTTTCCGCTATACAGCGCAACAAAACCTTCACGTTCAGGGGACAATTTTTGCACGGGTAGAGATTTCGTGATGCGATGATATGCTATTGAGCAAACACCGGCTGCAGGTCGCAATCGGCCTGCCGTCACGGTATCGCATCTGTTACGATAAGTCTGGCTGAAAATACTCAAGTTACTAGCAAATTTTAAAGGGGTATTGGGAAGTCGTACTTGAATTATAGATAGTGGAGAATAATGCCTCGGAAGCACTGCAGAATGCTATCCAAGCTAGGCCTATGGGCAAGTCGAAGACTCGGAGTCGATATCGATCCATGCCAGTGGGCCGTCGCAATTCCGAGTCGCCGCAGATGCAAAAGATACTCACTGAGATAATATAGCCTCCTCGAAATAGCTAATTAGCAGCTATTCAGGGAGCACAGTTCGCCAGCACATGCAGTAGAGTATCCAAGCTGTTGCGATTCATGATGCATGCGCAATGTGGTAGTGGGTGTGAATAAGCTTTCCAAGTTAACGTTAACCTTGAAGCGCCGGGAGTGTACGGGCGTTTAAATTCCCGCTACCCTCTGGGTAGCACTGCGTAACCAGTGTCGTATTTCCGAAGGAAAAACGTGAGCAATATCGAAAAATATGCCAGAAAAAATACTTACTTTGTAGTTACCTTTTCCGGAGTAAGAAGTCAAACTAAAGGTAGATACAAATGTCGAAATTCAATACAGTTTGAGAAAGATGTTGGAAAAAATGGTGGAAAAAGAGTATATCTTTCTGTGTGAAAAGCCGCTGAAAACGTAATCATTTATTTGTCAGCTTTTCTCACATCTTTCCAGAGGAAATGTGGCACTAGTTACGCAGTGTAGTGGGTCTTTGGGTTGTAGGGGTTGGCGAAATCGAACCTGAATTCTGCACGCTCGTGACTTCCCGAGAAAATGGCGTGATTTTCACGTGACTACTGCGCGCTTGCTGTCCTCAACCTTGCGAACTTGAAGCTTCAAGTTGGAAGTGCGTACTGCGGGTACTTACTACACTCAGTACTGACGAAATACGAAACACCTTGTTTGTCCACAGTATCTGCCGGAGTATTTTGGGTAACTTTTCTGTTCCGTTGCTCGTTCACGCTTCCTGAGTAAGTGGCGCACAAAGCTGCTGGCCGGAGCGCCGAAGGCGCGAAGGCCTGCAGCGATGTGCGCCGTATACGTACAGCCTGAGCGTACATCGATCCAAGTACCCTTTCTTTACCTTGCTGAACGATAGCCGGGTAGCGGGTCTAGCTGCGAACGCAGTAGAGTATCCAAGCTGTTGCGATTCATGATGCATGCGCAATGTGGTAGTGGGTGTGAATAAGCTTTCCAAGTTAACGTTAACCTTGAAGCGCCGGGAGTGTACGGGCGTTTAAATTTGTTTACAGTCGGCGTGTACACGTGGATCACACGTGGCCTTACCATACCTGACCTTCAGGTCGCCCTCAGACTTGCTCTGTGCCACCATCCACATAATTGCAGGTATTTCACGTTACGTTTGGTCTTATGGCGTTTCCACTGCGTTCTCAATCTTCAAATTCTTGTGCTGACTTCTCCGACGTAAAGTTAGGATGAAACCCTCGCTCCGTGACACGGCTCCTTCAGGATTAGAATACGACCCATCGTTAGAATTCCCGGGGGATGATGAGGGTCATGCTCAATCTCGGAGCGATGACCCATATGATAGCTGGAGCGTCTTTATACCACTAGATGCACAGGAGGAGCCCGAACCTCAGGCCTCCGTAGCCTCATCTCTCGCAGTACCTTCACTTCGCCTCCTCCGACTCCCCGAACACGGAATCAAACCTATTCTTCCTAAGTCCCAGCGACTCGCAATAATTGATGGGTACACCGAAATTGAACTTGGACGCGACCTGCCTCCGTCCGGAAGCGACAAACCCCGCATTCGACTCAAGGACATGGAGGTCTCCAAGCTTCATGCTACAATCTACTGGGATATTGGCAGACGAGAGTGGGCGATCGTCGATATGGGCTCAAAGCATGGTACTTTTGTACTGTCGCATGCTTCATCTGAAGTAGCGAGTGCTAGTACCGATGCCCAGGACTCTAGAGGCCAGAGATTGTCTTTGCCTCGTGCTTCAAGTATTCCGCGTCGACTACGGCATCTGGATCGCATCTCAGTCGGGAGCACATCCTTCCTCGTCCATATACATGAAGATTTCCTGCCTTGTAAGGACTGTACCTCCTCTGGCGGTGACGAGATCCCTCTATCCAATGCCTCTCGGTCATCCGCCAACGCCACGGTATCAAATAAACGAAAGCGAGACGACTCGTCAGACTACTCTGTCGCGACCACGGGGGATGCAAAGAAAACCTTGTCGATGCTGAAACGTACGTTGCTGTCAAGACATGATGGGCCTTACAATACCTCAAGTAAGGGCCCATACGTCGATCGAAGTGCCCGACGGAGGGCTCTGCATCCTGATGCTCCAGGAGCTCCCGCAGACCCCATTATCTCCAGAATCAACTCCATTCCTACACCACCACGACCACCACTCTCCTCTCTACCATCTCCCCCACGCCCTCCTAGTCCTCCTGCACCTCTCACGAGCTCCAACATCGGGCATCGCCTGTTAATGAAGCAAGGTTGGGCACCAGGAACGGCGCTTCGTTCTACACCCGAGTCTACAGCCAACGACGCCACGTCTTCTATGGACCTGGTGGTCCCTCTGGAGCCAAAGGCAAGAATGGCGCGCGCGGGGCTGGGTATATCAGATCCTCCACCAATCTCGTCTCCGTTATCACAGAATGGATCGTGGAGAGACGAGGGCAAATACCGTCGTTGGACGAACACCGAGTTTCGTTGAAAGTCGGTTTCAAAGGCTCCCTCCAAGGCCGTGCACTCACCGTCAAATGCCTCCTGCGTAACCTCGTCATTCTCGCCTCACGCGAAGTTTCTGTCCTTAGGGACGACTACACTATTCACTGTGCAGATCAGCTTGATCACCGTAATTCGCCGTCTTCGTGCGAACAGTGTCATGGACGGTAGTTGGTATGAGCTGCAATGATGGTCCTAGGCCGAAGTCTACGATTCGACGTAGGACACTCCCAGGACTACCTTGAATCCTATACCACACCCTCCGCTATACGACTCGAACACTACCTCCTCTATCGACCTGGCAGTCTCCTGGAGCCCAAGGGAAGAGCGCGCGCTGGGCCTCAGACTCTGCGCCACCTCCGTCTTCATCGCCGCGGAAGACGTTGTGCAGAGAGGAGAGGAGATACCGACATTGGACATTGGACATTGGATGAGCATGGAGTCTCGTTGAGGCTCTACACGCATTGTGTTATTGGATGAAACGATTATACCATACACTGTATTATCGTGCATATGACACGGTAGATGTGAGTAGACGTGATGGGCGGCAATGATCATCGTTCATCCCGTTCATCTGACATACCCATATCCGGGCCAGACGCGGGACATGCCAGTACATCTTCTCGAGATCCCAGCAGGTTATTTCTCGGATGGCTGCAACGTGACATGATATGATCGATTCTCAGTATACAGTACACACAGCCAGCGAGCCTCCTCCACGCTCCTCCTCCGCTGCTACTAACCACCTTCAAGTCGCGCCACGGCCCCGGTATGACAGACTACGACGAGACTCTCCTAGCTTCTGCGCCGTCTATTTCGCGCAAACAGAAACAGGTGTGTACCTCTCCTTCCTTACGCCACACCACCACACTACTAATATTGATATTGATATTGATACAACTTTGACGACATACATAGGAAAGCTACAACATCGCCCTCCTACACCCCACACCACCCAGCCCCATCGAAAGCGCACCCCTCACCTCTTACCGTCCTTCTTCGCCGCACGCCACACACCCTTCCAAGGAGACTTATTATCCTGAACATATTTCTTCTACGAGACAGCCGTGGTATCGGAATAAGAAGGTTTGGGTGGCGGGTGGCGTTGGGTTGGTTGTTGTTGGAGCGATTGTGGGGGGTGCTGTTGGTGGGACTGTTGGGCATCGTTCGAAGAGTGGGAATGCATTGGCGGGTGAAGGGGAGGGGTCGTCGACGGACGGTGTGGACGTTGATACGAGCGTGCTACCCTCTGCTTCCATCCCTCAACCTTTCCCGACTCCTACCCCTACCGCGACCATCTCAAATGTTCTTAGCTCTCAGACTTTCGAGCCAACGGGTACCGACACACGTGGTGTCTCTCCTAGCGGCACTGGTGGAGGGCAGCCCATCGACATCAGCACTTCCTCCCCGGGAGACTCAGACACTGCATTCCCCACTGGGCCCGAGACGGGCACAGACAGTGGTGGAGGGGTGAGGCCGAGCGACTCGGGTGTTAGTGGTGTACCTGTTGGGGAACCCACTGCAACTAGTACTCACAGGTCGCACACTCGGAATACGATGTTTCGTGGTACGGTGGGAGGCACACCCACACCGACGGCCACGCCTGAGGGAGGGGATCCGATACAGGAGGATCCTACGCAGACTGATATATAGTTAGGGTGGTGGTGTTGAGTTACGGTTAACCAGTACTTTGTACCCGTCATGCAAGTTATACATCGTGCCATCCTTACCTTTTAGTTACCTAGGCCACAACGATATCTCTTTTCTATGCTCTCCTATAAGATTAATCCTTCGTGTATTAATATTTCCATGTCAATCTGCTACGTTCCACTCTCAATACTCGCCATTACACGCGTAAACCGTATTCTGAGGGTCGCTGTAAGACCAATATCACGATGGCTCGGCCACGCTGTCAGCCGCCCGCGAGTCTGCCACGCGCCCAACACATGTTGTTCTGAAATGATATTTTATTGGCTAAAAGCTTGAGTATACGTAAATACGACATTTCGCGTGTATACGCGACGCGTCTTCGCGTTGTAACATGGAGAGTCGAGAGGAGGACCGAGGAGCAGAACCAGGCGGATCAAGGATGAGATCACTGATCGAACCTGGGGTTTCCTGATTGGGGAGCGACGCGGTCGTGTTATTTGCGCGTATTGATTCCCCCACGTGGGAGCGCGAGTTCGAGTCGATGTTCGAGTTCGAGTTGTTCGTTCTTCTGCGGCTGCCATCCTCCCTCGCCAGCCTCGTCTGTAAAACACCCCCTCCTCCTCTCCGGCGAACGTGGGCTTCCTCATCTCTCTCAACAACCATCAACATCCCCGACCCAACATCCTCGCGGTAACTTTTCTCTTTCTTCTCTTCTTTCCGACGTCCAACAACACCTGTGCGACCCGCCCCTCGCGTAACACATCTCCAACATATCTCTCAACCGTTAGGTAATCTTTCATTCACCGCAATGGCACAGAACAACGCCCGCGTAAGTGTCCGTTTTGCATTCATATCGTCTCGCCACGTCAAAGTCGCTCACTGTGGCCCCCAACAGTTCTCCATGCGAAACCGAACCGGTCTGCTGCGAAACAAGGCAGACGAGAATGCCGTTGGTATCGTCGGTAAGCATATCAGGGGAGCCAGTCTCCCCGGTGTGTCACACAAGGTGCACACTGTGAGTACCCTCAAGAACGGTGCACACCGTGCCGCCCTTGGTGAAGTCACCACTGCAGCTGTTAACAGAAAGGTGAATATCTCTCTCCTACTAGTAGAATAATCATACGTCATTTGTATTGGAACCGGGCTGACATTGTTTCTGCAGGTGTCGCCTTCGGGCAAAGCCAGCGGCAAGGGCAAAGAGGTCGCTGTCGAGACTACTCACAAGCGTAGCCGCTCAGCTTCCTCGGCAGCCTCCACCGTCTCCCAGCGTGTTCCTCTGGGTCCCGGCAGGACTGTCGTGACTAACAC
The DNA here is from genome assembly GCA_037042295.1 of Irpex sp. Y119-03. Lineage (NCBI taxonomy): Eukaryota > Fungi > Basidiomycota > Agaricomycetes > Polyporales > Irpicaceae > Irpex > Irpex sp. Y119-03. Next base: position 47,153 of record JAXQKB010000055.1, read on the forward strand.
CTCTCGTCTCTCAACATCCACCAGCGCCACCGCCGTCGTTCGTGCCACCAAATCATCCGCCCGCATTCCCGTTCACCAGGAGGAGATCGTCACCGTCAGCGAACATGTCGAAGTCGACGAAATGGAGGTGGAAGAGCATGACTCTTCGATCTCAGAAGAGGACAGCTTCAAACTTGCAGAAGAGGTCGAGGCCCTTGTCGATGCTCAGGCTGAGCCCGAGCTCGACGCCGAAGCCGCAGAATACGAAGAGAAACCCATTCGCCACTGGCCCGAGGTGGCTACCGACAAGAGGAACAAGTACAAGCGCGAGATTGACGAGATTCGTGAAGTATTCCCTGAGGAACAAGAAGAGGAAGACCCGACCATGGTGTCCGAGTATGCCGACGAGATTTTCAAGTACATGTCTGACCTCGAGGTAAGTCGTTCCCTCTACATTGCTCGATACTCTGCTCACCGTCTCATAGGAGGAATGCATGCCCAGCCCCGACTACATGGACGGCCAAGCCGAGATCAACTGGCAAATGCGCCAAACCCTCGTCGACTGGCTGCTGCAAGTCCACCTACGGTACCACATGCTCCCCGAAACGCTCTGGATCGCCATCAACATCGTCGACCGCTTCCTCACCAAACGCGTCGTCTCCATGGTCAAGCTCCAGCTCGTGGGTGTCACCGCCATGTTCATCGCCGCCAAATACGAAGAGATCCTCGCGCCGTCCGTCGACGAGTTCGTCTTCATGACAGAGAAGGGGTACAGCCGGGAGGAGATCCTCAAGGGCGAGCGGATAGTCCTGCAGACATTGGACTTTAATGTCTCCCATTATTGCTCGCCGTACAGCTGGATGAGGAAGATCAGCAAGGCGGACGATTATGATATCCAGACCAGGACGCTGAGCAAGTTCTTGACGGAGGTCACGTTGCTTGATCATCGGTTCTTGAGGGTGAAGCCGAGTATGGTGGCTGCGATTGGGATGTACACGTCCAGGAAGATGCTGGGTGGGGACTGGGTGCGTGGCGTTTACTCTTACTCTTATCACACACGCGGCTCCCATGCTTCACGGCAACTTCCGCCCACTCCCATTCCTGGCCAACGCGCACGTGACTGACTTATTGTTTTCTTTTTATCAGAACGAAGCGTTCGTCCACTACTCAGGCTTCACAGAAGACCACCTCCGCACAGGACACCTGATGCTCCTGCAGACGCTCATGGAACTCGACTTCAAGGGCTCGGCCGTGTGCAGGAAGTACGCGAACAAGAAGTTCTTGAAGGCGAGCGTGTTTGCCGTCGATTGGGCGAGGACCAACTTTGATGAGGAGTATAAGATGGCGGAGCGCGCTGCGTCTGAGGAGCAGGAGCAGGAGTGAACTGCTTGATTCTTGCGTTCATTTGTCTTGCACCACACCGCCGTCCTGCGCTCTTCTTGTTGTCTTCCCTCTTGCGCCTCCCTATCTACACGAAGTGATCTCTCGCTCGCTCTCCGCTGTTGGCTCCCTCCCTCTCTCTTCCGTACCCCACCCATCCCTATTGTTCAGTTCAATGTTCATGATATCGCTCTTGCAATTCTTCATCATACACAACACACACACCACAAGTTGTTCTTCTATCAATCGTCTCGTCTCGTTCAATCCATCTATGCACTCCGTCATCTCATTCTCTCATTCTTTCTCTTTCTCGCGCGCTTTCTCCTTTCTTTTCGATTGCCGACGTCTTGATCATGATGTTCTTGCTGTCCGTTGGCGGTGGGCAAAACTTCAACACTTAACACTTAACACTTAACACTTCATCATCCGTTCTTCTCTTGTTCAACACGTCTTCTTCACGACGCGCCCCCCAGCTGTTCCACCCCTTTCGATTCGAACACGCTCTTGACTTCTTGCCGCACACGCTCTCTCCCACATTCGACGTGTTTTAAGTGTTCTTGTTCTTGTCCGTTCTTGCTCTCCGCCGACTCTCAGTATGCCATCATGCCTCTCCTGTCCCGTCTCTGTCTCCTCTCGTCTCAGTCTCTCCGTCTTGCTATGTATGCCCACTCTCTCATCGTGTCGTGTTTTCTTCGTCCCCATCTCTCCAATCCGAAGTTCCAGCGTTGCCTTGCCTTTTGCCTTCTTTTGTTACCTTTTCTTACATTGGCGCCATTGCCAACAGTCCCTTCTTCTGAACCTTCAATCTTCACCTCACCTTGTATCGTTTTTGTTTCTTTCATTCACGTAAATTGATTCGATTTGTCGCTGTTAGCTGTCGATACCGTTAACCATCGTCTCGTCTTGCTTTCCGCACTTCACTTCAAGCTTCAAATTCCAACCAACCGTCCCTTTTGTTTCTTTTGTTTCTTTCTTTCTGGTAAAAAAAGGTGTCTCGCGCATCGATAGACCGCGTCCTTTTTCTTACAGCTTCTTTTGTTTTTACACTTTGGCACGTGCACACTCTATTCACTTTCACTCCCGTTTACCACGAACTCTCCATAAGCATAGGCATAGGTATATTACGACGTACATGACGATGTAGTATATCGAGTACTATATGGCTGGTATTTATGATCATGATCAACGCATTCTACTCCGAAACGAACGGCTTCCAGTCCTGCGTGGTGCTGGCCACTGATTGTGACACGTCACGCATTCCTAATTTTGATGCACACTGCGTGTATGACAAATTTCATTCCAGTTCGTAATCATCGACCGTAACTTCAGAAAATGCATTCTAATTCCTCATCTTCAGGTTAGCTCCGAGTCTATCAATCTCGTATGTACGCGAGAACTTGAAAAAGACTAAACACGCATCTTGTGACTTTGCGCAGCGACTGCACTCTGTTAACCAATGCATCGCGATCGGACACGGCGGGCCTTCCATTCAAGGACTACTTCAAGCGCGAAGCATCACAAGAACTTACCAGCGAAGTGTGAGCCTGTCGTAATATACTGTTTGAGATATCGCAGTCCTGACCACAAAATAAAATTGGTAGTGTATTGAATTCTAGCATACTACTAGCTTTGACGTTGGTCGCGGTATTATGTCGTTTCCAACTGTTCCAGACATTCATATTGCTCCGGACGCTGCGGAACTTTTCACGCCCTCTGATGATCCTGCCGTGCTGCTAGCCCAGGAGGCCGACAGAGACGAATACCTATGGATCCCATGACCCGAGTATGAGGCCATATTTAAGAGCGACCTGAGGAAGCTGCAACGGTGGCCAGGAGCCTATTCTCTACTCGAGACAAGAGATTCTTGCCGTTTAGGCTCTCATTCCCGTGGGATCAAAGTCCGCGAGAGATAGACGCAAGGTTGCATTCTTCCAATTTTCCACTCGTCCTGCTTGACATCGCTACGAATGAGCGGTGGTATTTGCAGCTCACCTACTTTTCGCGACAAGGTCACGACGTGACAGAGTCGTTCCTTGCCGTGAGCCATATTATGCTTTTACTTCTCTCCTGTTTGGATCATCTGACCCTCAAGATTTTTCTCTACAGCACCAACTATCGTTAACCCTTAGGCGTCTAGTATGGCTCATCTACGTTCGAGATGGCCGGGTATTCCAACTTGGCCCACGAATGTGCAGAATATATCGCAGTCGTCTCCCTGCTCTCCTCAAAGTCTTTTGGAAACATAGAGACATCGTCATGAAACCAGAGTTTACACAATCGCGAGACGCTTTCCTTGGAATCATCGGATACCTTCTGTCTTCTTACTATGTCATTCTCGACTATTTTAGTGAGTGGTTTGATTATCTCTCAGGTCACTGCGACATACGAGTCTCATGTCTGTTTGTCACGGTGACAGCCGTACGGTACCCTCTTTATTGTCATGCGCTGTCCATGTTGCCTTCCATATTTGGTACCATGCTGAGAAAACCTTTGCGTATTCAGTGGGGTCGATACTTGCCCAGATCTCAGACAAACACAAGGAGGAATGTAGTGCGTTTCTGCTCATGGTCAAACGCTTTATGGGGACTTTCTCGAGCCTTGAGTAAGATTGGTGACTGCCTTTGAACCCCGGAGAAGTATGAGTATCACAAGAAGATGTGTCTAAAAGTTCGAACCCATCACGTCCAGCAAAAGTTTTCGGATTACACTGCGAGTTTTTTTTGCTATGGTTGCAGCGGATGTCAAAGATTTGAGTGGGAAGTTGTGGAAGGAGAACGCAAAGGTTGAGCAGAGAGCGGTGGCTAGATGGGGGAGACCATGTCCGCGGACATACAGTCATGAGCGCTTCAGCCATTGAAAAGAGCGCTAAAATGCCAAATGAGGCAAAAATCCGCCTCTCCGCCAGTTTAGCGCCCCTAGCAACGCCTGCCCAAATGCCTGAACGACATCGAGCATAAGTAAGCGGGTCTGGATAAATATATCCTTGGCCTAGGATTGGCTTCTGCCTTGCATTCTGTGGACAAGTGTTTGAGAAAGCGGGGTGTGCCTGACCGCTCACAGGCGCTTGCTTGTATCCGTTGATCGGAACGGCGCTATGCTAATCTAGAGTCTGGACCGACCAGTACTCCTGAGTGTGGCCACCCTCTACTTACTTATGGACTCGAAGGCATGACAATCGTATGACGCATCTTCTAGTCACAGATCCTGGGTACTTTGTGCTTATCGGGACCGTGTGCCAGTGGCATGGCGAAGTGGCCGCATCGTTCGAAGAGTATTGGAGTAGATCTATGAAGTCTGAGCGTTACCCCAAGGTGACCAAATGAATTCCGTCTTATCACTTATCGTGAACTTGAAATACCTCCCCAGTGACTCATATCCGCAAAGCCACTGCGCATGGTTGGCTCACAAATCAGTAATAATCTACCATGTGTCTCCCATTGTCCGATGCCTCGCCAAGGCTGCGCACGCGGAAGCATATGTACATTGTAACGACGCCCCTTCAAACACAAACGAGAATTCTTTCGTTCCGAATAATTGACTAAGCAATGGCGGGATGCCAGAAGGAGACATGACACGTTTTATCATTTCCTCTTTGAGCGTGAATGGTGGAAGCGTGAGAGGATAATTGCCGGGGGCGGCACAAAGAATCGAGGAACATCCTCCACATGCCTCATCCACGCAGTCATCACATTTATTTAACTTTCGGCGCGGGAGCCCACTATAAAATGCCCGACCCCTGAATAACGGATACGTCTCCTTCCCTCACGCAAGGACGACCAGGCGTTCCCCGGCAGCACCATGGGCAAGCAAGAAGACGAGCCGACGAGCGAGAAGATTACCAAGGTAGAGTCGCAGGAAAACGAGGTAGACGTTTTGGAAAAGGGTTCTGTGCACGAAGTAGAGCAGAAGAAGAGCAAGCAGAGTTCGAGGTGAGCATCGCACAGTAAGTACTGGACATGGTGCTTTCGTTGGCCAGACCCTAAGCGACATATAGCCCAGATGTCTATGAGCATGGTTCTGAAGGAACTGAGCTCGGTGGCCCTTGGAGGCAACCATGAAGGAAGCATCATGTCCATAGTACATTGTGTAAAGTACGTAGGATTATTTATTGACTTTAATTTTAAAGCATATGGCGCATGCCCTTTGTCCCCCGTAATCCTCCTCCTCCCGCCGCTTCTCTCGACGATGCACCGCCCATGCCAGAGGCCACCGCTGGGTGGTTCAATATAATCACGTTCGGCTGGGTCTCAGGCCTGCTCGCTCTCGGCTATGCCAGACCACTCGAAGCTACCGACTTGTACAAGCTACAGGACAGTCGATCGGCGAGTCTCATCGCTGGACGGATCAGCGCATCGTACGCCAAACGCCAAACGGCTGCCAAGGAGTACAACGAACGAGTGAACGCAGGTCAGGTGTCTCCCGGCTGGCGGCGGAGAGTATGGTGGACTCTGAGGGGGAAGCGCGCTGAGCGAGAGAAGAAATGGCGGGAAGCCGAGGGAAAGCGCAAGGCTAGTCTCGCGCTCGCCATTAATGACAGCGTCTTGTTTTGGTTCTGGTCTGGAGCCTTCATTAAGCTCATTGGGGACACCGCGGCTATTCTGAGTCCTCTAGTCATCAAGGTGAGAATATAAACCTGCTTCTCGTACTCGTGCCACACCCGATATTTACCCTGCGTTCCCAGGCCTTGATCAAGTTCGGTCAAGACTCATGGACGTGAGTGCAACTCAAAATTCTTGCAGCCCCCTGAAGGTATTGTATTGAGTACAGCTAACTTGTCTGAATATGCAGCGCACACCAGACTGGCGGCAAGCCTCCTGGCATCGGGAAAGGTATCGGTCTCTCATTTGGTCTTCTGGGCATGCAAGTCCTCGCATCCCTTTGCCAGCACCACTACTTTTACCGCGCGACCTCCACTGGTGTCTTGGTTCGTGGAGGACTCATCACAGCCATCTACGACCGCTCCCTCCGACTCACCTCACGCGCCCGCACCACCCTCACCAACGGCAAACTCGTAAACCACATCTCCACTGACGTCTCTCGCATCGACTTTTGCTGTGGCTTCTTGCATGTCGCGTTCCTTGCGCCTATACAGATGGCCATTTGCCTCGCCCTTCTCATCCTCAATCTGGGACCTAGCGCACTTGCGGGGTACTCGTTCTTTGTGCTTTGTACGCCGCTCCAGACCAAGGTTATGAAGCGGCTTATGGGCCTGAGACGGAAGAGTATGCAGTGGACGGACAAGAGGGCGAAGCTGCTCCAGGAGCTGTTGAGCGGCATGAAGATTATCAAATACTTCGCTTGGGAAATTCCATATCTGAAAAGGATTGCTGAGTTCAGGTCGAAGGAGATTTAGTGCGTATTTACCACCTCCTCTGATGATGATTCGGCTGACATTTAGGTGTCTGCGTAGTTACATCCGCTCTCTGCTCATGATCAGATCGTTCAATAACGCCCTCGCATTCTCGCTGCCTACGCTAGCCTCTGTGCTGTCCTTTGTCGTCTACTCCCTTGCCGGCCACAAGCTCGACGCAGCAAATATCTTCGCATCTCTCACACTGTTCCAGTTGCTGCGTATGCCGCTCATGTTTTTGCGTAAGCTGTTCCTGTCATTCTATGTCTCTGATATGCATCTGATGTCTATCGTCTCCCACAGCCTTGTCTTTCAGTTCTATTGCAGATGCTCAGAATGCTATCAACCGTCTCAGCGACGTCTTTGAAGCCGAACTCCTTACAGAAACGAAGATCCAGGACTCAGAGATGGACCTTGCTGTCAACGTCATCAACGCAAGCTTCACTTGGGACGCTCCGCCCCCCTCTGCTGACACCGATAAGAAGAAGGATAAGTCGAAGAAGAGGAGCAAGTCTTCTAAAGCGGGCAAGGATGCTAAGATCGTCGCGGAGGTAGCGGATATCATTGACGATGACAAAGCCAAGGAGAAGATCTTCTCGCTCAAAGACATCAACCTCGAGATCCCCACTGGTTCACTCGTGGCGGTCGTTGGGCCCGTAGGAACCGGCAAGACGAGCTTGTTGGAAGGTATGATCGGGGAGATGAGACGGACGTCTGGGGAGGTCCGGTTTAAAGGATCGGTGGCGTATTGTCCACAGACTGCATGGATCCAGAACGCGACGATCCGGGACAACATCACGTTTGGACGACCGTTCGACGAGGAGAGGTATTGGAAGGCGGTGAAGGACGCGTGTCTGGAGACGGACATTGATATGATGCCAAATGGCGACATGACCGAGGTCGGCGAGCGGGGAATATCGTTGTCGGGAGGACAGAAGCAGCGGATCAATATCTGTCGGGCGATCTATGTGAACGCGGACATTCAGATCTTTGACGATCCGTTGTCGGCGTTGGACGCGCATGTGGGGAAGAGCGTGTTCAACAACGTGTTCTTGAATGCGAGTGTGGGGAAGACGAGGATCTTGGTGACGCATGCACTGCATTTCTTGCCGCAGGTGGATTACATCTTCACGGTTGTGGATGGGAGGATCGCGGAGAGGGGCACGTACTTGGAGTTGCTGATGAGGGAGGGAGGTGCGTTCTCGAGGTTCGTCAAGGAGTTCGGAGCTCAGGAGCAGAGGGAGGAGGAAGAGGAAGAGGCGGTCGAGGAGGCGGGGCTTGAGGATGAAATTGAAGAGGACGACGTAGAGTTGAAGAAGTCGGAGCAGCGGAAGAAATCGAAGAAGGCTGATACGGCGATGATGCAGGAGGAAGAGAGGAATACTGGAGCGGTCAACAATGATGTGTACAGGGCATATCTGCACGCTGCCAGGGGAAAGTATCTTGTCCCCCTGCTTATTCTGTCTATGGCATTTTTGCAAGGCGCGCAAGTCATGTCTTCCTACTGGTATGTGATCTTTAGCTGCCTTGCCTAGTTCGGTGTACTAACACTTAAGGCTTCAGGCTCGTTTACTGGCAGGAAAAGTATGTATTCCTCGTGATCACTGATCTTCACGTTTTCTGACGTTTGTCGATAGGAAATGGCCACTCCCCGCAGGATTCTACGTAAGTCGCAAGCATCACTCGCCGATGAGCTTCGCTCTAAGCTGTTTTATAGATGGGAATATACGCGCTGCTCGGTATCTGCCAATCTATTGGGTTTGCACTTATGGGTACCATCTTCGCCTTGCTCATCAACTATGCGTCTGGAGATCTCCATAGGGTAAGCTCTTTACCATACCATCCCCTGTACCCCCCTCACCCCACTTTCCCAGCGTGCTATCGAGCGTGTGATGCGCGCACCTATGTCATTCTTTGAGACTACTCCTCTTGGTCGTATCATGAATCGATTTGCAAAGGGTGAGCTGGAGTAAATATCAATGTGATACTTTGCTGAAACAACATTCATATAGACATTGACACCATCGATAACTTGTTGGGAGACTCTTTACGAATGCTCTGCGGTACCTTGTCAAGCATTTTGGGAGCGATCATCCTTATCGCCATTGTCCTGCCATGGTTCTTGATCGCTGTGTTCAGCCTCTCTATAGTCTACGTCTGGGCAGCCCTGTTCTACCGTGCCAGTGCACGAGAGCTCAAACGTCTTGGTGCGTGGTTCCATTCACGCCTCAATCGTCGCTCGCTAATTAAAACTCTTCCGTAGATGCCCTCCTTCGTTCATCATTATACAGCCACTTCTCTGAGTCTCTGTCTGGCCTTGCCACAATTCGCGCCTATGGCGAACAGGACAGGTTCCTCAAGGATAACCAGAAACGAGTAGACATCGAGAATCGAGCATACTGGCTTACGGTTACAAACCAGCGATGGCTCGGTATCCGTCTCGATTTCCTTGGAATTGTCCTGACATTTGTCGTGGCCATCCTAACCGTCGGCACCAGATTCAGCATCTCTCCCTCGCAAACTGGTGTCACACTTTCCTACATCATCTCGATTCAACAGTCATTCGGATGGCTTGTCAGGCAGATTGCTGAGGTTGAGAACGACATGAACAGCGTAGAGCGTATCGTCCATTATGCAGACAAGCTCGAACAAGAGGCGCCCCATCTGATCCCGGAGAAGAAGCCCCAGGGCAAGTGGCCCTCGGAAGGCAGAGTCGAAATGAATCAGGTTGTGTTGAAGTACCGACCCGAACTTCCGGAAGTTTTGAAGGGCATGACCATGGCGGTGAATCCCGGGGAGAAGATTGGTATCGTCGGAAGGTAAGTGAATGTCAAGGTAGCCCTCGAGTTTACGATTGACAGCCTGCTCTCAGGACCGGTGCCGGAAAGAGCTCCATCATGACTGCCTTGTATCGACTTGTAGAGCTGACTTCTGGCTCCATTGTCATTGATGGAGTCGATATATCCACGATCGGCCTAACAGACCTCAGACGAGGACTTGCCATCATCCCTCAGGATCCTGTATGTACCACGTTTCGCCCGCACTGTCACGTTACTCATCATATCTTTGACTAGATCCTATGTATGTCAATCTGCAATGGTTTACAACATCTTTGCCTTCACTGACCTTTCTTATAGTCTCCGGGACGCTACGAAGTAACCTTGATCCTTTCGGAGCGCACGACGACGCCCGTCTCTGGGATGCTCTCAAGCGTTCCTATCTCGTTGAAGACAAGCGAATGTCTGGTATCGCACGTGGTTCCATAGACGACGATGCCACCCTCAATGGCGGAGCAAGCACACCCACGTCAAGGTTTACCCTGGACAGCCCCGTTGAAGACGAAGGAGGGAACCTGTCCGTTGGCCAACGGTCGCTTGTCAGCCTGGCGCGAGCCATCGTGTTCGACGCAAAGGTCCTTATACTTGACGAGGCGACTGCTTCTGTGGACTACGAGACAGACAAGAAGATCCAAGATACCATCGCCACAGAATTCAATGACCGTACCATCTTGTGCATTGCTCGTACGTAGCCACTGGTCAACGTATACGTCCGGAATAACCACTGACTACCATCCTGTACAGATCGTCTGCGCACCATCATCGGTTACGATAGAATTTGTGTCATGGATGCTGGCACTATTACAGAGTTCGATTCTCCCGCGAAACTATTCGCGCAGAATGGAATCTTCCGGAGCATGTGCGAACGCTCGTCGATTTCATTAGACGATATTTTGTACGCGAGGAAAGAGAGGGGAGACTACGGTGATGATTTATAAAATCCCTCCATATAGTTGATTTTCCTAGAACCTCACCGTTAGTATTAATACACACGGTACCCATCGACGATTTGTCACCCTATCCCATACTCATCTCCAAAGTAATTTCTTGTAGAGTCCATTGTCTCCAGATGTTTCATCTGTATGATTTGTCATGATATCTGCAGCTATAAACGGCGTTGTTGTTGGCAGTGCGCGAAAGTGGCGTAGCAGTCTGTACTTATACTGCTACACCAATAGACAGTACTAATATCGGATATGCTCAATTTGTGACCAACTTCGTGCACTTGTCAAATGTACTTATCCCTCAAACAGTGGAGAAGAAGAGATATATTTTGGTAGGCAACCTCCACTGTCATATGCGACATCACAGAATATAAACCGTCTTCGCAAGCCCGGCGAAGTTGCTCTGGAAGTTGTCTACAGACGGAACCGGAGCTGCAAGCTCTCGAGGGGCAGTGCATGCCCAAGGCGTGATGATAGGCATTCTTTAACCACCTCAAGGAACACTGTCCCCAGGTCCGCGTTTTCTAGTCGTGGGTGACCTTTGGTCAGATACGCTTGCACAAAGATAGCCGCACCGTGGTCGTAACCCGGTACTATTGTTAGATGCTCTAGCCGGGGAAATACCGGCACTCGCGGTTCTGCGGGTAGTAATGGGAAGGTCCAGTTCTGAACATTACGACCAGCCAGGAGGGGTAAAAGAGCTGCAATTGCCATACTTCCGACGAGCACCATGGTAGCATTCGAGCATCGGTCGTATATGTTCTGCCAGAAGGGATAATCTATCGTCTCCTGGGAGTGTACAAAGGCCCTAGGTCGAACGGTATCCAAAATCTGTAGACCTTGGAGTTTGGTAAGGGGAAGCGCATCGAGCAGAGGTACGAGGGAAGCGTATCGATGTACGTACAGCTCTTGTGTGCTTCTGGGGTCTACCAATTGCCTCAAAGATATCCGGAGGAAATCTGGGGCAAACGCACGCATGAATTGGAACTTGTCCGGCTCTTCCTGTTTCTCGCAGACTTCATGCTGTGCTCTTAAATTTACAAGATGGCTTGTGACATCGATACGTAGTCGAGCTACTGGTGCGGATAGAGATTGGGTAAAAGAGTGTAAGAAACCTGCCAAGGAGCGATAAAGTGCCTGTGTTATGTCGAGAGGTTTTGCGACCGTACTGCAGGTGAGATCAAAAAATCGTATGGTGCGCGTCACTTAGACGCCACCACTTTTGTACAACCAACCCATAGACACACCAACAACATATATCAACTATTCCTCTTGTATAATTAACCAGTATACTAAGTACATTAATACTACTAGAGGATTTGTCCGTAGCCCTTAATTTGAGAAAGTAACACTTCGCCGATTTTGCCGCTTTCCTTATATAGAAGGTACTATTTCTATTTAAGGAAGTTATATTACATAATCAATCCATTGCGCCTGCAACGCGTTCGAAAACACGTCGGTGAGAGGCATAGCGACGTGAACTGAATAATTTGACCTTTGACTGTGCATCCTTTGCTCCAAGCCCTTCCTTGTATGCATCAATGAACCGCCATGCCCTATGTTCCCACTTTCGGATGAGCTCCACAGGAACCGAGGCCAGGGCCTTTGGCATATTCTCGCGCAGCGTGTCGAATGTGTAATCACAGTGTTCCCGCAGGTACCTCTTGACGGCACCCCAAAAGTACTCAATGAAATTTATCTCGCAGTGGAACTTCGGAAGGAAGATGCATATGTGCCCTGTGTGATATGAGTCAGTCACATTGATTTTACCGACTTGAAGTTCTGCGCCGAAATAAATCAAGAAGGTTGCAGTCATACCTGCTTCTTCGATGACTTCCTCGACGAGAGACTTCTGCTCAGAAAAGTCCCTCTGAAGCTCAAGAATGCGTTTTGCACAGCAATCTGATGAGCTATCCTCACAACCGTCCTTGCACTTCATCAAAAGTCCGGAACGCCACAACCCGCGCTCTTGCAAGACATGTTGCATTCCTTTCGGTTGGTTGGGATATTTCGGGTGATCAGCGGGAAATACCATTGGCTGTACCACCTTCTCGTTACCCTTCATGAACCAACCGTCACGCATACGCGCCTGCTTTCCCCCAGGACGAAGATTCATGTGCGAAACACGAAGGGCGTCTTCAGCATAAGCAGAGTGGCCTTGAGAATTATCCACCAAAACCGCCGCAACCTTGTTTGGATGCTCGGCGCGAAATGCTGGGAAGAATTTCTCCTTGAGCTGTATTATTGCATAAGTCCGGCTGTGAGAATATCAGAAGCGAGGAGCAAGAACGTTACTCACTTGCTTAACAAATAATTCTCCATTCCAGAATCCATCGTAATTCTTACCGTACTCAAGTGTGACACTCGCATCCTTCAGCCATCCCACGGTTGAGCAAATAAAATCGCTTTGGTGAATACCTCGACCGGGCCCCTTCTTCTTCAGCGGCATCTCACCGTCCAACACCCAACTTCGCTTTACTCCATCGTGAGCCTGAGCCGTCATCTCGTCATGGGCAACAAGAACAATTGGTGGCGTCTCGGATGTGTCAGTGGCTGGATCAAAAGGGATTTCCTTGGTGACATCTTGAACGCTATACTTGACAATGCGTGGGCGAATCTTCTCTATTGCGGGTATGAAGCGGTTTTGGCGATCTTCCACAACATCGGGTCGCTCATGACCATCGAAATAAACCGATTTCTTGTGCTCCATAAACGAGAACCCCTCCCGAAGCATGACTCGCCGCATGGTTGCTAATGAAAGCCCAAGACGACCCGGCTTAAGCTGCGATCGAGGTAAGATTGTTGTTTCCACAAAGTTCTTGAGTCCTTGTGGCATCTCCTGTGAAACGATCGTCTGCGCATAATCACGGGCCTCTTCAGGGGAGAGCTCATTGTTCAATAACATTTTCAGCTTAGCGGGATTCATCGACCACTTGTGTGACCGCATGTAACTGCTCATTGCAGCTCGCACAGCGGGTTCACTGAAAATCGACGCGATCTTCGCATGCTGACCACGATGTGACGTTGGAAGAGCTCGGTCGCGAATCCACGCCTGCGTCCACTTGCGCGCCAAACGTGCACCCCAGCCAACACTGAACCCATTTGCCTCAGCAGCCACTTGCGATGCTCCCATCATTCCGCGATTGCCATGGACCATCATATGAAGACAGGATTGAATGGTGCGTGCGCGTCGAGCCTGTAATCCGTTATTTCCGGCTTCAAATTGCTGACGCTGTGATGACAGAAGACGGTTCATGTCCTTCAAAGCGGACTCGCGGAGTGCACGCACTTTGCGAACGGCAAGTGCACGTAGTCTCGTGCCCAGAAGAGACGGACGTCGCCGAGGCTCCGTCCCCATTAGGCCGTCGGAGATCGAAAAAGAATGAAAGGTCCAACGGCCTAAGGGTCTGGGGTTTCTGGTAGAGACGGGTGGGGGTCAATGTAAACGCCACAATGACGCAGGCAAAATGCTGGTCTCGCGGGCGTCTACGCCAGCCCTTCAGAGTGGTCGGTAGTCCGTGTCTGCACCCCCCGCCACTGTAATAAAGATTTGAGTTGATAGAGCATTTTGCTGAATCTTTCAGCAGCTAATGATTTATTTTCGTGATTTTACAGCTTTTTGGGCGACGCGTCGACTTCGCGCACGGGTTAAGCGCTCTCGATTGACCCCCACCCGTCTCTACCAGAACGACCAGACGGTTAGCTGAAGGATCCTCAAACGTTTTTCGATCTCCGACGTCCAAAAGCGGAACCGTCTGGAGCCGAGACTAAGTGCACGAGCTTCTCTCGCAGGAATATCAAGACGACGTCTTTTGGGAGTTGGCGACCCGTCTGTACTCGAATCTGAGTTCTGATCGGAACTGCCACTGATAGTGGAGGCTTGACTCGCCGCAGTGGTGACCGTGACCGGCTGACCCTCCTCAGAAGAACCACCGTGACCTGTGGTCTCAACAACCGTGACTTCAGGTACGTCCAGCTCATCTTCGTACCATTGATCTGCAATTTCTTCTTCATTGCGGTAATCCTCAGCGTCCTCGGTAATGTCTGATAAATATCCATCAAAGACTTCGTCATTGTCATGGCTGTCACTGATGGTATTCATTAATGAATAAGGATTCAGATAAAAAAGGCACTGCACTCACTCCTGTTCTCCAAGTCGCATGTCATCGCTGTCAAGTGTGACAGTGTGATGGTGCCTGCCACAACGACTATCACCCTGCGATCGCACATCTGACCTGGATGGCCCACTCTCGTCTCGAGCCTTCTGCGTGAAAAACGCGCGAAACGATGTTGCAGTGCGACTATTGACACCAAGCAGTCAACAAGTATCCTCTGCCAGTGGAGACTGCATAGTAAGTCCTTCACATACCTCTTCCTTGTTTTCGCATCCTCCTCCTCCTGCTCCCGAGCTTTCTGCCTGTGGTATCTCTTCGTGCGATCGGAAAGGCCATTATAACCCCCGATCCGTGTCCGTTCGATGTCATTCCAATCCCGCATCCGTCGCCTGTTCATCAGCACATCAAAATACGACCGCATCCGTTGCCTCTTTCTCCCTTCGTCTTCTTCGAGATTCTGCACCAATTCATCGCCTTCAAGTTCTTCCACCTCATCATTCTCTGAGTCCAACATTCCCTCGTTTATGTCCAGCAAGTCTTCATCATCAACCCACTCTGCCAGATCTGACTTCGCATCAGACTCCCAGGTGTTGACTCCGCCTTCATCCGACTCCACCAGCTCTACAGAACTATCTGACAGCTCTCTATTGAGAATAACGTGAGCTTCAGCGAGAGCTAGCCGCATCCGGGCACGGCCCTCTCGAGCACGAGCAGCTGCGGCCTTCTTTGCGTTACGATTTCGAGGACCAGGCATGGATAAAATGCAAGTTATGTTTGACACCGCAGTACATAAGTTCGATATTATTCTACATTGCTACCAACTCGCCTAAACCATTTTCGTTACCCTCCGTTGCCCGCCGCGCCCGCCACTGTGTCCCGCCGTAAAACTGTTATTGCGAGACCGATTTTGCCGCTTACGTAATTAGGCGCCCGCCTGTACAAGTTTGGTGGTGACTAAGTGACGCGCACCATAGTTGCGGTGCCTTGAGCAGGTCGAGCAACGGAGAACAGTCCTCCAGTGCGCGCTGCTTGATTCGAAGGCGACGGAGATGATGAAGTAGAATAGGAGGAGTATCGATGTCAGGACACTGAGTTCCCGTTGGAAGTGAGTGCTCAAGAATGAGCGTTTCTAGTAGTGGAAGGCCGCGGAGACAGTTTGCCATAGTTTCCGTTGAAGATCTTGGCAAATGCTGACGTGCTGCTGGGACAATCACAGCACGCGCCCCACAAATGTCCTCAACGTTGTACATTTGGTCAAACTTGATATTTCGATGAACCAGTATGAGACAGGTCAGGGAAGGAAGTCGTAAGGAGGACCATGGGAGGTGGAATCCGTTTAGATGCAGCCGCGAGAGACGAGGAGCGTCAGCTGCAAAGCAAGGTTCCGGAAGGATAAAGACCGTGTTCAGTGGTCCATCTAGCTCTATGTCCAGCGTTCTGAGGTGCGGGGCAGGGCCGCCGAATAGAATACGGAAGAAATCTACTCAGGTGTGGGCATCACGACTAATAGAAAGGCCTCCTATCCTGCATAGATGCTGTGGCTCCTCCAGGATGGCACAGACGTCTTGAACACTGCCGTAATCGTGTTCTGGGGTAAAAGATATTTCAATGGGTAAACTCCCAGATCGTCGTAAGAGTTCCGAGAGCCACGCCCCGGATTGTTCAGAGATTTCGGCCTGCTTCCACAGTACAGGATATCCAAGAGCGATCTTGCGTAAACGGCGGCAGACGTGCGTGATCTTCACCCAACCTAAGCGTTCGTGTGCAACGGGATACCCATGGGACCCTTCAGCAAACAGGCAAATTGGAGATATTTCGCAGAGGTGCAACATGAACATCGCTAGTATTTCGTTGGATAACAGGAGAATTGGCTGAAGAGCGTTACGTCGCTCCAGCATTTCGCGCGGCACACTGGTACTGATATCCAGGGGGGATGGTCGTGGGACCTCAAGTACACGCCCCTCCGGTGGGCTCGCCAAGGTCTCGCTCGGTGCATTGATATGCATTGTGTTCTAGAATATGGGTAAAGCAACATTCGGATGAGTTCTGAAGTGGTCGCATAAAGGGCTGTAGGAGTACTCACGTAAGCCCACTGGAGATCGGTGGTGGTAGGATGCAAGCTTAGAGACGCCATGTTATTTGTTTATCGCCGTCGGTTCACACGGTCATATGTTCGCATTATCCTGAGGTTCTTTCGGCTTAAATATCCTTTGCCAAAATGCCTCTACATTAGCGAACCAGTAGTCAAAGGTACTTACACACCATTATAGTACTCGTACAGTGCTATCATAAGCCAAAAATTATAAAATTAAGAACGCTTCGGCTGAGGAGGTACATTCCTTCATAAATGGGATATTAGAGACGAGCGTTCTCTGGCATGCCTCGCATTGCCTGACGAACGCCGAGATCTGCAAGAACGTCCTCAGCTGAAAAGTGAAAAAGAAGCATAAGCAATCGTCCATGCCACAGAACAAGCTGGAAACATACCTCCTCCAAGCAGCGCATCGAAGGGTACAGTCCTGTAGTACTGTTTCGCAGGCGCGAAATCAGTTACGCGGTTAGGCACAGTAATCAAAACAAAGGAGGGTACATACGTGCTCGATAAGTCTTCCCATACCTGACTGCGTGATCCCTCGTCCACCGAAGATTTGAACGGCATCGATAGCTGTTTGTTGGGCAGCACGGGTACTGTACATCTTCAGGAAGGCGATCTGGCTATATGAGAATGTCTGGTCAGTTTGTCCGAGAAATGTCAAAGTAGGAAGGCTTACCCAGCAAGTTTCTGGGCCTGTTCCTTATATGACTGTTGACAAGCAACTATCAGCAGGACGACATATGAAAAGCCACAAGAGAACCGACCATATGGCACATCTGGTACGTGATGTTCTCCAGCCAGCTTTGAATACTCTCCGCTCGTGCAATCATATTAGCCATCTTGCTGCGAATAACTGCAAGGGAAGCAAGAGGTTTGCCGAAGGCTTTGCGTTGATGTATCCATCTTCAGTAACATCAGCATCCGCACAGTGGGCAGAATATGCAACTACGCACTGCATGCAAGCTTCGATGAGTAGTCTCTGGCTACGTGCCGATGAGCAGCACATCACCCAACGTTCGTGGTTGAAGTTACTGTCATAGCCGTTAGTCAAGCCCAGTGCGTCTTCGAATCAGCTAACTTTACCTGAGCATGACGAAGATTCCTCCTCCCTCTTCACCAAGGGTGTTCTCTACCGGTACCTTGACATTGTCGAACGTGACGAGAGCTGTGCCTGCTGAGGGAGAGTAGGACGTCTTGATAGGCTTGGTCTCGACGCCCTCTTGACGTTCGACAAGAATGACAGTAAATCCGTCCTGAGAATGGTATTTGAATATGTACAACGGGAAGCACCAAGCTTCTACTTACCTCAGTCTTACACCCAACTGTGAAGTAGTCTGAGAAACTACGTATGAACTAGAAGTTAGCGTCGCTGGAGGGTAGTAATAGATTGCGCCACTTACGTTCCGTTTGTTATCCACTTCTTGTGGCCGTTGATGATCCAGTGCTTCCCATCTTCCGTCTTGGTAGCTGTAGTTTGCAAACCAAATACGTCGCTGCCTGCATGTGCTTCAGAAACCTACACTCCCATTATCAGCACCGGCACGCAGGTGTTGAGAAAACTCTCAATACATACAGCCAAGCAAATATGCTTCTTTCCGCTGAACACTTCAGGTACTATCTTGGCCTTCAGCTCTGGTGAGCCGAAGTTGAGGATGGGTGGAAGACCGATGACTGTGCCGGCGTTCATGCCATCACCGTAACCACGAGCTGCAGTGCGTACAACTTCTTGCGTGATAACGAGCTGTGTTGTGACGATAAGAGAAGTGAGCACATCAAAAGTTCCTAAACGCGACGTGGGGAAAATAATCAACGTACCTCGTGGAAGTAGTCGAACTAAAAGAAACGTGAAATGTTTAATACAGTGGGAGCTTTCATGGCATAAGAAACGTACCTCTTCTGGGCTAACAATTCCATTCATAAGTGTAAGGCCCTTAAGGTGTTTTCCAGGTCCCATGCGCATGGCATGTAAATTGACTTCACTAAATTAAGGAGTGAACGATCAATGATGGGTATCACAGGACCATGGAATAAAACCACGGAGTGAGGGAAAGCAAAGGACTACTTACGCCATCTTATCAAAGACAACCTGCGAGGGGGGTTTGCCATCTAATTCTCGGGCCTGACCATCTGGGTAGAGAATCTCGTCCGTGAATTTGCGAACAGCTTCCTGGAGCTTCCTGTGGCTCTGGACGTCGGAACGAGAGTATTAGAGTGGAACCGAGAGTAGCAAGAGCTCTACGCTCTCACCTCTTTGTAGTAGGGACTATGATACCCCTTAGTCAGCCAGGTCGGCTCCGCGTAAGGAATCTCACTGAGGGCGCCGGATATACGACCATGTAGTATCGACTTCTCGTCCTTGAGCGTGCCGACGACCAGACGTTGATACTGTGGTTTCTCAAGGACTTCATACAAATGAAGACCGAAAAACGTCTCCGTTGCGTCTTGTCCGCCTGCACGAAGGAGTGTCTCACTTCAGATTTCCTGAACACGTAAAGTGAAGGTAGGAACGCACGGATATCTTCCTCTAAGAACACTGCTGCACCGCCGGGATGCAGGTCCTTGAACCGTGAGACATTATAAACCTTGGCATCGACTATGATCCACTGTATTTGTGTGGTAAATGCCAGTGAAGACCAGGTCGTAATATAAAGTAACGCACTAAATCATCCGGGGTATTGTGCTGTGCACACGACGCCACACGTCAGTCGGTTCACGGGATTTCACGAGAGAAAAGAGGCGAACCTGTGCGACTTCCTCGCGGGTATATTCCTTGAGCTGCTTAGACATGGTGGTAGGAGGAAAAGTTGTCGAGTGAGGTGAGTTTCAGCAAGCGCGATCCTTAAGACGAGCGAATGGAGGCAGCTGAATTTGAGCGCTCTCCATATCCCCAACATGTGATTTCGCCTGTGATTCCCCAAATTGATGTCACAGATCCGGAGATGTCATCGGTCGCCACCATGTGGCGGAACATATGGACTCAGAAAACATACGCTCGAAAATCATCCGACTCTTCAATACAAGCATATCGCGAGGGAAAATAAATCTGATGCCTGCGCGGAATTTACCAGCTCAACTACCCGCAGGTAACCAGCATCACACGGAGCTGGACGTTCGAGCTGGGCGAGTCGTCAAACCTGTCGCGTGACGGTGACCGACGATACAAGTTACTTTTCATCGCTACCTATTGTCTCCCCATCTTCCGTATGCCTCGCATCATCCTGCTTCGAATGCCCCACAATGCCCACGCTTCTTAAGAATACCGCTGCAAGGAGTGCGCCGAACATCCCGAATGCGAAGGCGGTCCACATCGCTGCTTTGTACGCCTCAAGCTGGGCGTCCTTGGGAGCGTTCGTACCCGACATATTCGCCCGTACCCCTTGTCTCGCACTCTGCCTCAACAACGTTGAGTTGAACACAATTGTCGTTATAGCTAGTCCAAAGGATGCCCCAAGCTGCGTCATGGTCTGAAATAGCGCGCCAGTGAGAGACTGTTCGTGCGGCAGGGAGATTTTGGCAACGAATAGAGTTCCGGCTGCAAACACGAAGTCGCCGCCTACCACTACGACGATAGCTGCGGGAAATCCGAATGCCCAGTAAGTGGAGGCAGGGTTGATTACTGCAAACAGAAGGCCACAGCATGCCGTGCAGATAGTCCCAAGAACGATGAGGAAGACTGCGCGAATACGACCAACAAAGAGTGCGATGGTGATGTTGCACAGCATACCAGTGACGAACATGGGAAGAAAGCGGATCATGGTGAGAACTGGCGATAACCCCACGTAGTTTTGGTAGTACAGCTACAACGTGTTAATCTAAGAATTACATTCTGATCAATATAACCATACATACCTGTGCCCAGAACGTCGCAGCTTGGAAACTTGCCCACTCGAAGAACGCAACCCAAAGAATGGCTGTCATGCGCCAATTCGAGCGTTGCCAGACTGTCAGCCTCATCAAAGGCGAAGGGGTCCACCAAGCTTGCGCACTCGCTGGCTTGGAATGAACACGCTCCAGATAGCCTTGCCACAGCAAGAAGACTATAACAAACACAACACCGAGTACAAGAAGTGCGACGATAAAACCAGTCTTGAAGCCATCGGACGCTATTGGACCGTCGGAAAGGGCGAAGCATATGAACACCAGCCCTGCTGTGACGAGAAAGCCACCAAGCCAGTCAACACGTCTGTCGATATCTTGATACGGGGTGTCCTTGTCGATGGAAATAAGGCCGCCGATGAACGTCACGAGGCTAAGTCCAGCAAATAAAAAGAAGCTAGAGCGCCAGGTAGCTCTCGTGAGTTGTGTTAAAGTGCCGCCAAGTAGACTTCCAAGGGCTCCTCCCATGGGTGCACCAGCAGAGAATGTAGCGAACGCGACTGAACGAGTGCGACTCGGGGGAAATGAGTGTGCGAGGACTCCAAGTGAGGCTGGAATGACAGAGGCGCCTCCGATCCCTTGGATGCCTCGGAGAACGTCTAACGTGACCTCGTCTTGCGCAAATCCCGAGCCCAGCGAGAATATTCCCATGAACGCGACGCCCAACAAAAAGACACGTTTTCGCCCGTGAAGGTCTGCCAATCGGCCCATGAGGAGGAGCAAACATCCCTGTATTCATAGCGGTTATTATCCAACGTTCATAAGAGGATGGACGGGAGCGGGACATACCGCGCTGAGGTTAAAGGCGGTTACGACCCACTGAAGCTTATATTCGACAATGTTGAGATCTCTCCCTATTGTTGGCAGAGAAATTCCAGCGGCGGTTGAACTACCAATCTGCGTTGTAGGAAATCTCGTAAGTGGAGTCTTGTACTATGGGAGGGTGAGGCACTTACTGTGAGCATCATTGAGAGGGTACATGTTGCAATGATGGCCACAGATTGCCACGTGCTGCGCTCCTTCTCAGCCATAAAAAGTTATGGCTGCGACTCGATCTGTGTCGCTCAGTGAGGAGACGAAGGGAAACGCTGTAGATAATGATGGAGTGAGACGTATAGCACTCTTATACAATAGAGCAATGCCCTAGACCCGTGATCTTGAGTACACGACCATGGGAACGGAAGCCTGAGAACGATCAGCAATGATGTAGCCATTATATTACAATATCCCCTCGCGGTTTACAGATATCACAAGCAATGAAAGATTCATACTTAGCTCCGAGGGTCTGGCAGAGGACTACTTACTGCCTTCACAGAGTTCTCTGTGTCGAAGCTCCCAGTCCCTGCATGCCACACAGAGTATAAATTGACGTTTCTCAACAAGAAGATTCAGATGCTTACCTCTGCTGACATCGCTCAACGCAATAGAATGCTGCCCAGCAGCCTGTACAGATGCGACGCGTCTTGTGTCACAGCGTCTTCTCGTCGTAACAGGGACGTTTGGTCCAGTACGTAACATCCCTGATGCACTTCTTGCGGAGAAGCGTAGCTGATAACCAACGGTCTACGCACGCTTAAAATCTGCGTGGATATATATGAATGTGGTATAGTATATGCAAGCAGTCGGAAATCAAAGCTCGAACGCTTGTTGAACTCTGATCGAGGTCAACCTGATATATGTATGCGTCAACTCCAATATACCACTGACAATAACAAGCAAATGCACTAGATGTGTGACTTACGATAAATTCTGAGATCTGAGAGGTTTAAGATTTGGACGAGTTAGATCTACGATTGCCTGTAATTCTGACCTGTGATTGATAGAGCCAAGGGTCGACTTGCGTTTAAAGTGGCCATATGGATTGTCACGTCCAAGTCTGCGAAATGCCGGTCACAGAGGTCACACGGCGTTAGTCACGCGAGGTCGACCGGGCCCCCTGCTAACCTGATCATGCATGGGTCTGTCTCTCCGAGTCGCGAAGGTTGAATCTGTCTTGATCTGCTCTGTCTCTAGGAGAATAATTATAGCGAATCCATGCAGCGGATGTCTAGCAGGCCTGAGCTCGAACCCGAACATATATAAGCTTCTCTAGCCTGGCGAACCTCAACACGGAGATTTCTTACGCAAGAACCTCTACAATCTGGGCTGCTACACGTAGTCAGAACGACTATAATTTGCAGCGTGACAACCAGTGGTGCATTGGTGAGGAAGTCGCTCTGCCAAAACAGGTGAAGGGGATGCGGGCTTGCGAGGATGATGTACGGGGACGTGAACGGCTTCATGAAGGTGAGTCGTGGTCTCTTCGTGAGCCTTCGGCAACAGGACTCCCTTGAATGTTTGACAAAACTACATTGTAAGGAGACCTCGCTGACAGTCTTGCGAAACAAACAGTGCACAACGTATATACCTCTTTGGTACGCGTTCCAGTGGAACGTGAAGCTTCATTTGCGAAAGCCCTATCCCGGTCGCTGCGTTAACGCGTTGTTGACAACCTTCGTGGACATACTATACTCACTTTCAGGGCGACTTCCTGACATTGTAGAGCATTCCTCCTCATAATGAGGAGAATGCCAACGAAATAATAGGCGTGTCGGAACATTCTACTCGGTGGATATGTATGTTCAAGTTGCATTCTTGTACGTGGTGTTTGCCCCACTGCTTCGCAAGATAATGTCTTGGTCTCCGGCTAATCTCGGTGCTATAGGTATTACAAACACCTTCTCTGTAGAAGCCACCATGCTTTCTTCAATAAGAGCATGTTTCCTGCCGTCTGTGCTCGGGCGTGAAGGACCGCGACCTGATCCTCGCGCCTCGCATCAACAACGGCTCCAGCCTTCGTGAAGTAGCGGGCTGGTTGGAAGATCAGTGTTCTTTTCCAGATACTGCGCGTATACATCATTAGGTATGGCCTTACCCTCCCATGTGCACTTCATAAACTGTTTCCAACAGCTCAGACGCGCGTAACTGGGCGGTGATGGAAGGTGGCTTTGATTTCCGTATATGCTTCTTAGACTCACTGACTAGACTGTTCGAAGTGCGTGTCATTACGCCACCCGACGCTACTTGTCAAGTTAACGACATGGAGTCGTTTCTGCAGCACAGCACGCTAGGACTTCCTTTGCAAGAAATATTATAAAGCCGGCGCATTTAGTGGTAGGTGCCAGTGTTATCCTTCCTGTTACGAGGCAACACCAATTCTCACATAATGTTGCAGGCTGCAAATCAACTCGAACTTTCCCCTGAACTTGGTGCCGCAATACATACGGCCATCGCGCACACGATTTTGGGACCTTTGTACATCGGTGCGTCTAGGCGTCCTTACGATTGGCCATGGCTCCTCTAACAAGCCAGCCTCGACAGCCATAGTGATTTTCACTACGTGAGTAGCACAAAAATCGTCGTCCGTTCTTATTTTCCCAATACAGTTCAGGTTGTATGGCGTATCGACTGTACAAGCGGTCATCTACTATCAAAAGGGCCACAAGGATTCGCTGCTGCTGAGACTGACGGTAAGATACGCACCTCGTTCTCTGCCAACAAGTCCGCTCAAACATGACACAGGTCCTGGTCCTATGGTAATACGACTCAGATTTGAATTATGTACGGTCTAGTAAATTGGTTTCTGCATAGGCTTTCTGATACCGGCCTGCTTGGCGTCGTCATTTACTGCGGTTGGTATGCGTTTGTCGGCACTCCTACAAGTTTCCAGGCCGCTATTAGCACAATGTCTTGGTGAGTATTTTGTATAAAAAACTAGGACATCACTGAAGAGTCTGGGCCGTATAGGATCCTCGGGGTAAGTGCACTACAAGCTTGACTATGAGCGACATCTATATCAACGTTCTTCCTTACTTTATTTTAGCTTTGGTACACAGTCGCAGTAAGTGTATTCGCTGTCTTCAGTACGATAACGCAACTCACGAGGGCCTTCGCTAGGGCCTGAGCGATGTAATGACTTGCTGGTACGATCTGCCTACCCTAATACGCAAATATCGTCACTCATACCGTTCTGTATAGCATAATGATCTGGATGGCTTGGAGACGTAAGCAATCATCTGACGTGTTTGTATGCGTTCTTAAGAGTAGGCATAGTGGCAGATAGGAATATGTGGCTACTTTCGATCATGGTGAGTGGTACTGTTGTCACGATGCCCCAATTCTAACTCAAGCGTCGTAGGTTGTGCCAACTGTGGCCGCATTTGGTCTGTGGTTCTTCCGTAATACATGGTCCCATCTGCGTTCTGACCCTTTCTCATCCGTAGCTGGCTTCTTTGGTATGTTCATGGATCGTTCTTCACGATCGACATAGCTCAAATGGCTCACCTGATACAGCCTATAGCTTTCTGTGGTATGTGCACCCAGTCCAGTGAAGTGAACTGTGCAAGTCTGATACCTGTCTACAGTTTCCGCAAGCCATTGACTCTCGCGAATAAGAGCAATGCGGTGAGTTAGCTCATCCTCATATCTTAAGGCTGCAGCACTGATGTGTTCTTTCACAGTGGACGTGGCATCTTCCCTTCACTTGTCATGCTTTTGTAGACATCGTTATTTGTATCACACTGACAACCAGACTCATAAAGTTACACACTGGACGTCGAACGTGAGTGTTTGGTCTTTCAAAAAGAGGCTTCATTAACAAGAAGATATACAGCTCCGATTTCGTGATTCGTCTTCTCGTAATCTGGTTTGTGAATGCTGGGTTCCTTGCGAGGTGAGTTCCTGCTCACTCGTTTGTGCAGCTCCTAAGCATATTTCACGCAATATCCCAGTACACTTTGCGTTGTCTCTATCGCCCTAGTGAGTTTCCCTTGGTGTACGGTACTGTTGAAGGCTGACAATGGGTTCAGTACGCTGCGATGCCTGATTCCGTCGCATACGAAGTTGTAGCTTCTCTACTATCGAAAGGTCACACATCAACGCTACTTGCATGAGATGACACTGACCAATGTCATAATAGTCGCCTTCAATTCCCTCCTTGGGCTGCTGAATACCAGGGAATATCGGCAAGAGATCCTTTGTGCGTCCGATCATGACGAAGAGCCCGCAAGGTCAAGGGCGCGTATGTCTACATCGATACATTTTGCGACAATGCCCCACTCTTCTGCTAGTGATAGCATGATCTCGTCAATCCGCTCGCAAGGCGACACGATTTTGGTGCGCTGGGTTTCTTCTGGTGTAATGCTTGCTAGCACGCAGATAACTTACAAGATCATATCTAGAATACTGTGGGGGCTTCTGGACCTAGTTCTTTCAAGACGGCTTAGTAACTGGCAGCGAATAATAGGCGATGCAGCCGAATCAGTGATAAGTTAGCTATCGATGCTCCGGTTTTTAGCAGCATAAATGATATGGTTTTTACACATGCCAAGGTGGTTCACGGAGCCAAAATATACACAATCTATAGCACGAGAAGCAACCTGGACTCGAGATCGAGTACTACTGGTACGGCTGAACAACACTAGTGGAATAAAATCAATCTGTAAACACCCACGGCAGGTATCAGGAAAAGGTGTGATACTCTGTTCGATATACTGGATCATTCTTGCTTTCCTGATTGACTGTTTCCAGGATACCTTAGCAGCAATCACTGAGCACTTGTTTCACGCCATGTTCCATACCGCTGTGACGTCCGGTGGAAATCGGTAACGGGAAGGCTTATTCTCGAAATATCAGGCGTATGCCCAGTCCGCATTACCAGTGATCTCGCTGGACGGCCTGCACATCAGCATACCATTTCCGACTAAGCAAGTGTGGAAATAAGAATGAATGTGGTGACATACCGAAGTGATGGACAAATCGATTCTCAATGTTATCGGCTCAGTCTCACCCATACGGAAATGATCCCGACGCCACAGGGAGGAAGCTAGGCAATGAAATCACACAAACTTGGCACGATATAAAGCTCGGTTTGGCCGTCTCTTCGTCCAACCTCGAACGCTATCGCATCTTTACCTGTGGCTGGTCCAAGGAACACGAAGTGACTGTCCGCGCGATGTCTCAGCTTACAAGCCCGTACAACACCTCTTCCTCACTTGATTTATCAACATTACGGGAATCACGAATAGATACGGTTTTGGGACCGTTATACATATGTGAGTCCATTTTTGTGGACAATTACATCTGGCTCTAACTACATTCTATTCACAGCCGTGATGCTTTTCTCTATGTACGTTGCCGTAGGGTCTTCTTCACAGCTCAGAGCACTAATTGTGAAACCTTGATGCAGGCTCTATGGTGTATTGACTGTGCAAGTAGTGCTCTACTACCAGCGCTGTAAGAAAGATAGATCATTTCTGAGGTGTACGGTGCGTCGCCGTCATAGAAGCCTCCTGTTGTTTATCCTGATCAGTTCAATAGATCATAGGATTATGGTACTGTTGCTCCAACTTTGTGCCGCAATACTATCGATGCTGATCTCTGGCGCAGGGTCCTGGATACTGGGTTATTCGGCGTAGTCATCTTCTCTGGCTGGTATGCATTTGTAACCGAGCCTGTCAGCTTCCTGGCTACAGGACATATGCCATGGTGAGTGTCATCCTTGGTACGCCGTTATCATTACCATTGATACTTAGTCTTGGCATTTAGGACTGCAGGAGTACGCCTTTACCGTCCTAGATGCTTCGATTTTGTGCTAACATCCCAAATGTACCACACAGCTCTGGTACATTGTTATAGTAAGCGATAATCCCCTTGTACTGTCGACAAAGCTTACCCGGAATTGGAGGGTGTCAATGAGACAGTTGTCTGCAGGTCAGTGTAATTAACATTTGGCTACGTCCCAAGATACTGACTTGTACGTTTCGTTCGTAAAGCATAATGATGTGGATGGCGTGGACACGTAAGAACGAACTTCACTCTGTACGTCCGAAAATTGGCTCAATGTCTCACGCAGTGTCGGGTAAGAAGAAATGGCTCTACGTTGTAATGGTGAGTAATATCAATACAGTAATTTCGAGTTAATTTAACGATAGCACCATAGATCATTCCGGCGATGGCCGCCTTCGGTGTGTGTCACTTCAGTTTCCCTGCGATCGCAAAAGCTGAAGTCTGAATAAATGAATGCAGCTGGTTTCATTGGTATGGTATCACTTTGTACTGCATCTCCGATTCTGAACTTGATTTCATACTGTTGCAGGCTACAGTGTTATCAGGTAATTCCAAACTCAACTAGAACTGAGATGATGTTCAATTCCAAGCACTGGTATAGCTTTAGAAACCCGACAGCAATAGCAGAGAAGAGCAATTCGGTAACATGAACTCATCACTTAGGAAGGTCACGTCACTGACTTCTACGAATACGGTTTTTCTGTCTGGCAGTGGACGTGGTACCTGCCTTTTGCAGGGCATGCCTTCGTAGATATCATTATCTGTATAGCTCTCACGACAAGCCTCATCAAAATGCATACGGGACTTAGGAAGTAAGGGTCATTTCGTCCATGAGTATGCATTGAATAACGTTTTGTCGGTCATTTTTAGATCAGATTTTGTTGTCAGGCTCTTGGTAGTTTGGTTCCTCAACTCCGGGTTCCTCGCAAGGTACGATCGTCATGCGCGAGATTATCCCAAAAGAGGCTGACTGCCACATCAGTGCGCTCACCGTACTCGCCATTATTTTAGTAAGTGTCTGGGGGAGATTCTTCAGTATCTCCCAATTAACAGCGCCTCAGTATGCCGTGAATCCGGAATCGACAGCATGCAAGACAGTTGCGTCTATTTTGTCACAAGGTACGACTTTCTACTACCGACAGAGATCACCCCATCCTTATCTAGATTCTATCGTGGCAGTTGCTTTGAACTCCCTTTTGGGTCTTCTTAATACCAGGGAATACCGTATGAAGATGCTTCAAAATCAGGGCACCAATGATGAACTACCTATATCCACGGTGATTGTTCCAACCTCGATTCACTTTGCTTCGATGCCACTCTCCGCTGGTAGCACAAATGCTTCAATCTGGTCGCAAAGCTCAGGGGAACACTACATGGGGGTGAGTCTGAATTGCATATTCATTTGATGAGACGTGATTCAGACAAATCATATGTTCTAGAATATTGGGTTTGCTTCTGAAGAGGACAAAGTCAGGTCGGCCTAGTCCTACTATTTCATTATAGAACACAGTGTGCGCGGAAAGTCATTAATTATAAATGATCTGGAACCCAGTTACAGTCATCACTTACCACTTCACATCCTTTCGACCCTTCAGATTGCGGATTTGCATGACATATATCATGGTAATTCGACCGGTATTCTCGCAGACTCTTTGGCGACTAATGACTCAGGTGCTATTGTAATGTGACTGACTTTGTAGATTGTGGCCGCTTTAGCCCCTAAGGGTGCCAGCAATATTTCTCCGACGTTGGCTGGCCACAAGCAAGATGAAAATAGTGAGTCAATTTCCGTGAACTATCGAGCCTCGGCTCTGGTTGTAATCGAAGATCCTGCTAGGTATTACAGTCTGCCATAAAGCACGACAGGTGTTCAGCATCCTATGCCATCAGGACACGGCTTGGTCAGGACACCGAAGGGGGTTACAGCAACTACATCGCAGCAACTTGGAGCGTGTGCACTCTATCGTGTCATGGTTGGGTGCAATTCTTTCAGACGTACTACGGCCTTTTCCTGACATGAGCTTGACATCTAGAAGCGCCTTCGTCTTCGTTGAATGGCTCCCGCCTGATAAAGTATGTCCATACATCTGGACATATACGGTGAGTGGTCGCCTGCGCGTCCTAGGTTTCCCGATTAACCTGATTAACTGTCTCCGCGAGTGTTCTTCAGCCCCTTTCGGCGTGAACAGCCACCCACAACCGGGGACGACGGTAAAGTCCGTGCACCGCATGTGTCGAAACCACGGTCTGCATGAATTGAAGTCGTAGCTCAATCCTGGAGCAGAAGAAACGAAGTGCTTTTCGGTCGGTCGATATCAGATGATGCTCAGGGCTTAATGCATCGCCGGCCCATACTGGCGAGCTCAGAAGATCCTCTTTTGGAGAAGGTTCAATTAACCATGCCCCTGGACAATTCAATAACGATTTCATGTGACTTACCTTTGACGGCATACTTTCCAACTATGCCTCGAGGCTGATGCTTATAATATGCAGTGACACTCCTAAGACAGCATTCGACGTCGGGCGATGTTCTCTGCGGAGTCTCTGGCGCAGAGTTTACTCTGGCAGGTCAGAGAAAAGACGCACTATCACTAGGGATGTCGTATAAATCTCGAAACGTCGCAGTTCTACCATGAGCAGGTGGTCTCGCACTCACTTATTCCTTCCTCTTTCGTCTGGCTAGTCTCTGTAGCGTTCGAAGATGTCCCAGCCATTGAATACAACAGGAAATCCGACCTTCGATGTGCCACTACGTACGCAACTCATTTCAGATGCTCTTGGTCCCTGGTATATCGGTAAGTATAGCTATCTCCTCATCGCAATCCTGAACTGAGCAATGATTCCGATTGGTATATTAAAGCTGTTATTGTGTTCACTATGTGAGTATCCCCGACTCGGATATATCTCCATGATGCGTTCTCACCCTCATGCTAGCTTGTACGGCATGTCAACTGTTCAATCGATCCTCTATTTTCAACGCTCTGGGAAGGACCCACTACCTCTGAAGCTCACAGTAAGATCTTTTCCCATTCATTTTCAATAACAATGCTGACTGTCTTCTGTAGATGGTTGCAGTATGGTGCGTTGCTGAGGTAGGGTCTTTGATACATGCTAAGACTTCGTCCAGGCTCCTTAACTCGGGTTTACTCGGCGTGGTCATCTATTCAGGGTGGGCGATGTTCGTTGTCAATGCATATGCTGTCCCGGTAGTGGCGAATACAGCGTCATGGTGAGCGATAGATCGAGCCAGTGACGCTTCTGTGTTTCCAATGATTAACCTCGCCGTTCCAGGGCTTTAGCAGTGAGTAGCCTACTGAATTTGAGAGAGGAATGCTTTCAAATTCTAACCCATTTTTATCGTAAGGTGTGGTACCTTCTGGCAGTACGTTCGCTTCGTTCGTAGGAGTCATTGCTATGATTAAAGTAACATCTTCAGGGAATCAGTGATCTACTGGTTTACAGGTATGATGCCTGTCGTGTATACCCGTTGTGATGAGAAGTGACAAAATATCACGCCAAAGTGTACTGATCGGGATAGTATGGACGAGTGAGTCAATAGTCCCAGCCGTCTCACCCTTTGAATTGCCACTGATGACTTGTGATAGTGGCGGACAAAAGAACATGGCTGTTATGGGTCTTGGTAGGTGAACACAGATGACCGCGATACGGACCAAACTCATCGTTCACTGTATAGATAACACCATCCGTACCGGGATATGGTTCGTCTTCCTTTGAGTGTATGCCAGTGGGTACTAAACACTAATATTGCCTACATAGCTGGTATCATATGTATGAAGATTCTAAGCACGTTTAGATAGCTTGAAGCTAATCAGATATTTTCACAGCGTATACATGTTTCAGGTTCGTTCTGTCGTCTTTGTCGTCGAATGGGCTATTGCATTGATTCATCGCTGTAGCTTCAACAACATCGCGGCTATCTCGGAGAAGCGCAACGCGGTAAGCTTTTGTACATACTGTGATAATGATGGTGCGACTATAGTAAATGACTCTGACTGATGCGGACCGATTAGTGGACGTGGTATCTTCCCTACGTTGCCCATGCCTTCATAGATATCGTTCTTTGTGTAACGCTGACGACCAAACTCATCAAGATGCATACCGGGTACAAGAAGTGCGCAGTTGGCCCTCGCCATTCTGTGCAGTCTGCTCCATACTAACACAATACACTATCCTCTAGCTCAGACTTCGTTATCAGAATATTAGTAACGTGGTCGGTCAATTCCGGGTTTCTGGCTAGGTGAAGTGCTCAACTATCTCGTGGACGACTCGGAGAACATGTGGATTGACTTATCCCACTTAATAGCACCCTCATTATCACTTCCATCATCCTTGTGAGTATCCCGGTTCAATGGCGAGCACGACAAAGACTCATAAAGACTACAGTACGCTGTCGAACCCCAATCCAATGTGTGCAAAACAGTCGCATCCAGTTTGTCACAAGGTGCACCTTTTATTCCGTCGCTAGGCAGCGTTAGACTGACTCGTGTGTCATCCTACAGTTGTGCTCAACTCACTACTGGCACTACTAAACACGCGAGAATATCGACAAAGAATTTTGAACGAAAGACATCGAGAGCTGAAGCTGTCTATTACGCCACTGCCAGAGGTTTCGATGCAGTTTGCGCCGAATGTTGTGATCCAGACGAACACCACGAATACTTGTACTACCTCAGTGGTTCCTCAGACGGGACCAGACGACATGGTAAGCACTTAGATTCTAATTGAAAGGTATTCACAGTCCGGCTAAACTTTCTGCTTACAGGATGTCATGTTTATTTCTGGAGACGTCACCAAGGCGGTCTAGCATGATCCGAGTATACGAGGTTCTGGCAGATTGCAGTAGGGACGGTAGGTGATCCACTACTAAACAATCTACTATCAAAACATCTCATCATGTGCTGCAGAAATTATATGAGTCTATTGGGCTGTGGTCTAATATGACCAGGATTTGGCGGCTCCATCGAGCTTACTTATCGCCTGCCATGAGTTTTGAATTAGGATGGTTTAACCCAGCTACTCCCACTCAGTATAGTAAATACTACACTGTCCCCTCAATATGTAAAGTATGGCCACGAAGGGTGAAATCCAAGAGCAGCGGTATGTTATTCTATGCTTTCAGGATTCTCGATCTACAGACTTGCGGTGAAGGGTCAAGCCGACATCACGATGATGCAAAAGCATCTAATCGACTCCCGCCCCTCCACGCGTCACAGTACGTTTCTTCGTTGCATCACAGCGCTCTCACCCCAAGTTTCGAGAAGAAGCAGCGAGCAGCAAGATGCATATTTGGAGACGAGGGCCACTCGATGGCAAGCTATCGAGGCTGGGGGCGAGCGCTAGAGCCAGAGAAGCGGAGGAGCTGCCAAAATAAGAAGTTGTCGTGGTTGCGAGCCGAGCGGAGTGACGATGCGATGAAGTATACTCTATCGTCAGGCGGGGGCTACATATCGCGCCCGCCGCGATATATAAAGTGACCGTAATGGGAGCAAAGCTTCAGCAAACCGTCCCAGCTTCGTAAATTTCCTCGCGCACTACTCAATTATCATTGCACAATGGTCGCCACCGCCCGTGATCAAGTTGACGACCTCACCTACAACCCCAAGGGCAGCATGCAGCACGACGACGCTGCTTATAACGACTCTGACGACATCGAGTCAGCTCACCCCGTCGGTGCACGCGGCGCTGACAATCAGCCCACGAACAGGAACTTCTCTCAGGAAGACCAAGAAACTGAGAAGTCTGAACATAGCGGAAAAATCACTCGCTGTGAGTGTTTTTTTTTACCATTGCGCATCATCGCTTGCTCACTGATAGTTGTATTTTCTCTAGCTGAGGTCAACGACTTACTCGACTCCGCGACCAAGGACGAGCGTGGTGCCTCTGGCCGCACGCGAGGTGTCAAGAATGACACCTTCAAGCAGGAGAGGGAGATGGACCAGGCTCTTGCTGACACCGGTATCACTGATGCTGAGCAGAGCGTGGAGATTGGAAGGGCGACTGGTCCCACTTCATGAGGAGCAAGGAAATTGGAATATAAATGTACAATACTTCCGTGTTTGACGACATGAATGTCATTCCTCTTGAGCAAAAAATATCGCTCTTCTCCCGTGCGAGGTTTTGTAATTCGAATTTCGTCTGAACTATTCTGCATACCGTGTTAAAGAGTTGAAAACAACAAAAAGCGACCAACCCGAGAGTCGAACTCGGAATCTTCAGCTGACAGTGCAACCACCGGAAACTGACGCCTTAACCATTAGGCCAGCCGGCCACATCTGTAGTGCTGACTATACACGGCCACAGTTAGTCAGAGGTCGATTCCATGAACCGTTGGTTATTGCTCTCCTTTAGCACCTGCTCTCTTTGTGTACCACCGCCACCACCTCCAGCGACACGATGTCGTTCTTCAATGCCGCGTCGTCGTCGACGCCTGCAACGACGACTCCAGCAGCAGATAAGGATATTGAAGTCGGCAACCCTCCGAACGACTCGATTTCGTCTCTAGCTTTCTCTCCACAGGCAGACTACCTGTCTGTTGGTAGCTGGGACAACAATGTATGTATAACATGGCTTTCGACGCGATTTAACAGTATCCTATGAAGCTAATGCCTACGCCTGTTTGGAAATGTCGCAGGTGTACGTGTACGAAGTTGGCGCAAATGGGCAAACACAACCAAAAGCAATGTACCCTCATCAAGGGCCAGTCTTGAGTGTAGCTTGGAACAAGGTGCGTCACGACCCTCTTCGCACCACAGAACAGACCATTGAGACGTTTATACTATTATTAGGATGGCACGAAGATTATCTCTGGCGGTGCTGACAACGCTGGCCGCATGTACGATGTTACCACTGGCCAAGCTCAACAAGTTGCTCAGCACGACGCGCCCATCAAGGTTGTCAAATGGATAGAGACTCCACAAGGTGGAATACTTGCTACGGGTAGTTGGGATAAGACGATCAAGGTGCGTTGCCTTCAGCCTAGAATATGTCTGTCAGCCACTATGGAGTCTTACTGGACCTCCTGTGGTTCGCGTGGATATAGTACTGGGACCTGCGAACCTCAACGCCGATTTCAACAGTCCAACTCCCTGAGCGTTGCTACACTATGGATGTCACGTACCCTCTTCTGGTCGTCGGCACAGCGGAGCGCCACGTACAAATTTACAACTTGACCAGCCCTACCCAGGTATTCAAGGTACGTGCATATGCATTCGCAGTCGCCTTCCTTTCATAACCCCTGTCTATCTTGGGTATCCCGTCTTACCCGTGCAGAGTATCACATCGCCGTTGAAATGGCAAACACGTGTTGTATCCTGCTTCCCTTCTGCAAATGGATTCGCAGTGGGCAGTGTCGAAGGACGGGTTGCTATACAGTACGTCTATAATCCATTCACATAACCTCTACGATCTCAAACACTGAATGGCCATGATATAGATACGTTGAGGAGAAAGATGCCGCTTCCAACTTCTCCTTCAAGTGCCATCGACGAGACCAGTCCCCAACCACAAAGGACCAGTCACTAGTATACGCGGTTAACGACATCACATTCCACCCTGTCCATGGCACGTTCAGCACCTGCGGTATGTACCCTTAATGTGCCCCTGTCGCTCAAACACCCTAATAATTTCACGCGTATAGGCTCGGACGGTACAGTCAACTTCTGGGACAAAGACGCGCGAACCCGTCTGAAGAGTACGTCTTCTTCCTCCACCATTACACCACCTCACTAACTAACCGCACCGTATCTGCTATAGCCTTCGACCCTGCCCCCGGCCCCGTCTCCGCTACATGCTTCAACCGCACCGGCACCATCTTCGCCTACGCAGTCTCTTACGACTGGTCCAAGGGTCACTCTGGTATGACGCCTGGTCATCCGAACAAGATTATGTTGCATGCGTGCAAGGACGATGAAGTTAAGAGGAAGCCGCCGAAGCGGTAAAGGTGTGTGTAGTGGGCTGGCAAATGCAGTGCGACAGGGTTAGGTTGGGGAAGGCCAGTGGAGTGGAGAGAGGAGAGGTATGCGGGGAGGTGTTTGGCACGTACGACTGTGATTTTTTCTGTGCTTGTGGCAACTTTATTTCCATCAATTTTATCTCTTGTCCAAGTTGCAACATCTCAGAGTCAACGACATCGCCTACTACTCAAAAAATATAGTGGACCGCGAAAGTTGGTAGGTATCTTGTACATCTGCCTGGGAGAGACTACTATCTCCAGTCGGTCGCACAAGACCACAGACTCTGAACTTTCATTTGCCAGACTCCAAAAATCACTGTGTTTTCATAGATCACAACGACTTCATTCAACTTCAACCCCTATATAGACGACAAAAGATACTCCAAAAACAAAAATAAGAACGACATTATAGAGTAGTAGAAGCAAGCACTGGCGCAACCGACGGATGGACGGAGAGTTAGATGGGGTATATAAACGCAACGAGACTGTCATCTCCTGACGCGGAGTGAGATGAGATGGAGGAGATGATGCCCGATGATGCGAGCGGGGTCCTCTTTTGCTCTTCAAACCAAAGATAGGAGGGAAGTGGTGTCAGGTTAAGGTGACAGTCTATGCGGTTTGACGAATCGCTTCTCCAATGACCTTCAACAGGTCTGTTGAAGGTCCGTCCGTCCGTCCAATTCGGAAGCTTGCTGTGCTGGGTTAACCACCCAACTTGGGAGGAGAACAAAGAAACAATAAGAACACCTCGTAGGGTGCGTAGGATTAAGATAGTATACAGCAAGGTTTTGGGTGTGGTGTGGTGCGGTGTGGCGTGGCGCGGGGGAGGTGGGTCGTTAATTTGTAGTAACGGGTTTCGATGTGTGATGTGTCCTTTCCTTTCGTCACAGAAAAGGGATGTAATGTAGAATGAGATGAAGCAGAGTTATTCTTGTCGTAGTTGTCGTTGGGTGGTGCGGGATGCCTATTGGTCCTTGCCCATCTCCGCCTTGCGCTTCCTCTCCTGAGCAGCCTTGACTTCGATCATAGGATCGAGCTCGGACGCAGGCTGTCGGTACGAGTTGCCCAGACGGTCCGCGAGTGTGAAGTACTATGTAGAAAAACGCAGACGTGATCGGGGATGTCAGAGGGAGAAACAGAGAAGGGGAGAAGTAAGTACCTGGCCGTAATTCACTGTGAAGTACAAATGGTGGAGTGTATGGTGAGCGGGACCGTTGATGACCTTCTCGAGCGCGTGTCCAGTGATCATGTCCGAGTCGTGGATCTATAACGACCGAGTTGTGTGAGCGGCGGAGACATAACGAGCGGAGATGGCGCTAGTGAATTTGTGAACTTACGAAGATACTCCAGCAGTTGACCGCGAAGAACAGACCCAGATAGAGTTTCTGGTGCAGTGGGAAGAGGTAGATGAATAGGTGGTAGGGGATGGACTGGAGGTATCCGTCGAGCGGGTGGAAGGCGTGGGAGGCGAAGGGAGTGGGAACTGTCGGACGGGAATATCAGTAAACGTGGTTGGGTGCAGGTATAGGGAGAAGAGAAGAGAGAAAAGGTTTGTATGGGGAAGTGCGGGGAGATAGTGAAGGCGTGACGTACTGAGCCATTTGTGGTGCGGCTTGTGCAACCACTTGTAGCAGATGGGATGGTGCTCCCAGCGGTGAATCCAGTAAATGCAGTAGTCCGTGAATACCAGGAACCTAGAATGGTGATGAGCTTGCCGCGAAGGTATACCAGACGCTGTGATACATACCATGCTATTGAGAAAAAGAAGTATCCCCAGCCATATTCACTGACGTCCGTGTACAACTTGGAGTACCCTCGACATTCACCCACAAACCACGGTATCGTGTAAACCGTCATCATGGGGAACGCCCGGAGACTGGACTGAATTTCAAGCTTCACCTGGTTCTTGAGAAACTTGGGATGCTTCATCATCTCGTGGTTGAAAATGAACCGGTATGACAGGCCCGCGATGCTGAAATACAGCAAATGAATGCCAATGAGCGTGAGCACCAAAAGAGAAAGCAGCTGGCGGGGTATATAGTCTCTCGGCCATGCTGATACGAGAGGGGCAGAGGCGACCGCTGGCTCGAAAACTTCTGCGGGCAGCGGCGGATGGGGGATATAGGATACGATGTGTGACCAGGCGGACACCGCTGGCTTGTCGGCCGAGAGCACGGGGAACGATGCGTTGAGCGAAGACGCAACGTTCAGCAGCGTCGAGTTTACTGAGGTGGCAAACGCTGAGACGGGGAGGAGACGAGCATAGAGGTCGTCAAGAAGATAGGTATCCGCGAGCTCGAGGACGAGATCCATGGTGAGTACGGCGGTGGTGGCGGGGAGCGCGCGACGATGGGCTCTCTTGTCGGGACGCTAGAGGGGGTGGTCGCTGTGATGGACGACGAGGAAAGACCAGGGTCGGCGGGGGAGACGGGGATTGATGGCATTTGGGAAATGTCTTTTATTTAAATTTGGAGAATTACTATGAGATTGTCAGACCACTCCTCCAGATTTTGTGGCTAATTGCTGCTGACTGATCACTGATCGGGCGTCTGGAGGTAGCCTTTTATAGCCTTTTATGGTGCTGATTAGATAACCCTTGTCGCATCTGTCGGCCGCGGCCCTCGTCCAGCGCATCTCGCACGCCCTCGCCGCCCTCGAGAACGACCTCTGCCCCGCAAATAAATTCAGAGAAAATGGTGGTACGTTTTGCGACGTACGACTGTGTTCCCGCAACTCGTCTCGTGTGTGAAGTTAAAAACAGTCAATTTCCCTCGTACTTTCCTTCGGCCCAGGCTCAGAGTGAGGGGTATCAACAGGCCGACAGTCTTCCGGGGCCTTGGCGATCGCTGCCTCCACTTTGAACCTCTTGTGATTATGCACAGTCCGGATCTACTGCTCGGCCTTCATCGTTTTGCTATCCTCGACAAAACAGTGCGCCGGTAGTGAAAGCGAGCTGCTAAATCCTCTTGTTGGACGACTTTCGCTCCGGAGATAGCACGTGTGGCCAGAATTATGCATGTGGTGAGTTCATCTCCCAAAGCAGTGTAGCTGATCCTCCATTACGCCGAAAGATGCAGTTATTAGATTGTAAACAGGCCGCAGCACAGCGTCGGCAGCGTCGGTCATAGCTTAGAGGAAAGCTGAGAGTTCGTGGAGGCGAAGGTCAGTGGGGGCGAGGAGGCGTATAATGATCTGTGACCTGCGCAGGGTCGACATTGCTTCTTATGCAGAGGCTTACATTTGGACCGTCGACGCACCACTTCACGTCAGTCTGCCTTTCTGGGCGGCGCCATGCTCTGGCATCTAGCACCGGGGATTGCCTTCGATCAGGTCGGCAGACGAAGGCAGACGTCGTGCTCAGAAGTGGTGTATTGTGTACGAGAGAGGATGGATGTTTTATTATACGAAACGAATAGCGAGAAAGCACGGGCAGTAGTGACATTAGTCGAATCAAGTAGAGTAGCACCAACACCCAACGGGTCAATAATTCCTTCAACCAAGAAGCACATCGCTGCAGAAGCGAACGACGGGACGACGGGAGACAGCAGCGTTCACTGCTGCCTGCACTCAGGCTCATACCCATCGTCCTCCTCATCTTCGTCCTCCCAGTCGTCCTCGGTTTCACCAAACTTCGCATAACCGTCATCAAAAAAGTTACCAGGGAAAGGCGGTTCACGCACGTCCGCAATGTCACTGACCTCGAACGGCACCTCGTCAATCACAGCCGGCTTCGGGTCCATCTCTGGTTTTCCGGGTGGCAGCAACGCTGCCAGTGCCTGAGTACGCGGAGGCGAAGGTTAGCTGTGTGTGCAGTTTCATTTGGTGGAGAGAGAGGGAAAGGCGCACCGTCTTGTCGACTGTCCTGACCCACTCCGCGTCTGGCATGTCGACTTCGAAGACCACGTATAGTTGTCCCTTTTGGTCTGGATTCTTGTAAACAGGCATGCCCTCGCCACGCAGCATGATGCTATCACCCGTCTTGATTGGTTTACCCGCTGGACTTGAGATATGTATACCACGACCGTCCAAGTGCGTCAGAATAATCCTAGAGAAGCCAAGCAGCGCCTCTGACAGCGTAATGTGCACTCTTGTGAGCAGGTCATTCCCTGATCGTTCGAACGAAGGATGAGGACGTGTTTTCAGCTGGAAGATGACATCGCCTGGAGGTACACCGGGCTGAACCGAATTTGTCAATTATGAAGCATCCTTCAAATGGAGAAGCCATACCTCCTCGTCACCAGCGCCCGATAGCACTATTCGCTGACGGTCCGCCATCCCCCTCTCGACAAATATCTCCTGCCGGGTCTTCTCTTTAACCGTCTTCTTGCCCTTACATCTCTTACATCTAACAAAATCGCCCGTTGACAGCTCAGTAACATCCAATATGAATTGGGACTTACTGATCCTTCTCCCGTAGCTTCTCCCCCTTGCCAGAGCAGTCCGTGCACATGGCCCGAGACGTGCCATATCGCCCTGGCCCTATCTGTCAATGAAACGAAGATGTTGTGTTAAACCCGGAGAGACATATGCATGTGCAAAGGAAGACGATAATTACCTGGGTCTGGACCATAACATAGCCCTTTCCGTCGCACTTGGCACACGACTTGGGCTTCGCAGAGCCTTTCGCGCCGGACCTGCCTCGCTGACATTACTCTCCATCTCCCAAACACGAATACAACGACAACATGCGCGCATAGCACATAGAACATTCAGAGAACATGCAGAATCACGCCACTCACCCTTTACACGTCCCACAAACAGCCTCTTTTTCCATATTCATCTTCACGCTCTTGCCATTGTACAGCTCTTCCAGCGTGACGTCGTACGGAATGATCGAGTCTTCGCCGCGCGTTCTATGCCGATGGGGTCCGCCGCCACTGCCAAAGTCGAAACCAAAATTAAAACCACCGGGGCCGCCGCCGAAGAGTTCTGCGAAGATGTCTGCGGCGTCCATACCACCTGGTCCACCTGCGCCGCCTGGTCCATTGAGCCCCTCGAGACCGTACTGGTCGTAGACTTCGCGAGAGTCTGGGGAGCTGAGTATTTCGTAGCTAGAGTATGGTTAAGGACGCATGGGGAAATATATGAAAAGTGACATGACTAACGCAGCGGCCATCTCTTGGAACTTTTGTCCTGCTTCAGGGTCATTCGGGTTCTGCGTGTCACTCGTTCAATGTTCTTGTGAGACGAAAGGAAGGTGTAGAGCGTACCTTGTCCTGCACAGTATCCATATACGTTCAGGCGTAATCCTTATGAACAGTGATAATAACATACTGGATGGTGTTCCCTGGCCTTTAACACACTACACTTAGCACGCCACAGCTAGAACGTAGCACATCGATGCGCACCTTTTTGCGGTATGCCTTTTTGATATCATCTGAGAGATGCTGTAAGTTTCATGCTAGTAAGCTATACACAG
The DNA here is from genome assembly GCA_037042295.1 of Irpex sp. Y119-03. Taxonomy (NCBI): domain Eukaryota; kingdom Fungi; phylum Basidiomycota; class Agaricomycetes; order Polyporales; family Irpicaceae; genus Irpex; species Irpex sp. Y119-03. Next base: position 87,726 of record JAXQKB010000055.1, read on the forward strand.
GACCTCTCACCTTCCGATGCCTCTGGCCTTACTCCCAGGAGCTCATACAGTGTCGTGTCCACAGGCACTACGCAGACGATGTCAGCTCTCGAACTTGAATAGATACCATACCAGGCCTTGACTGACTTTCGTTTCAAATTCGAGCCCAGACTCGGCTCTGGTCGTAAGAGAGGATGTGGTGTTTGCACGAAACCGTCACAGTCAGTGCAGCCACCGAAATTCGAATATTTGCAAGCAGACAGCACGCGTGTTTTCTCCGGCGAGAATGCGTAGGCGCCCCACGCGAATCGTGCAGCTCGATCTCGGCGTTTGCCCTGAAGCCATGGGTATAATTTTTGCGTTGACGCGCAGCTGTCCGATGTCTTTTGCTTTTGGCTACGACGACCACCACGTCCTCGAAAAGAGGGTGCCAGTCACGCAGGGTCTACGGTGAGTGTCTGGTGTTCGTTCTTGTTCTTTTTAGCATGATGTTCTGTTCAAAAAACTTATCTACATTGTCCGACGGGGTTCACACCCAGACTTGAGGATAACTCAACATCTGACTTTTTTTCTTTACTTCTCCTCGTCCACCGTCTCCGTAGGCCGAAATTGCTGACAGGCGTTTTTCTGCTTCTAGGAAGGATCCGCAGAGGGGACAGGCTGTTGTGGGAATTTCGAGGTGGTGTAATATTAGGAACCTCGGAGAAGTCAGGATTCTCTTTCCGCGCTGCCAAGTATAGAGCCGCATGCTGATGAGCTGTTGCCGCGGTCATGTAGTAGATTCTCCCCTCGTGATTGCAATGAATTTCTACTTTGAAGCCGCAAGTGTACTTGACAGACTCGATGCCAAACGAGGGTCTATCAAGGGCCTCATAGCCACCGTGCCAGAGAAGAATCGGAAGCGCACTGCCGCTCTCGTCATCGAAACTCTGAAATGTGAGACGGTCGTGCGCACTCGCTGCGATCTGGATGTGTTGTTTCCCGGCGTGGCTCTGATTGTTCGTTTGCTCTTATGGCATCCTCCATTCCACCAGACAAGGCGGTTCTCGCGGACGTCATTGACGCTGCGAGCCTGCTCAAGGAAGAGCGCAAGATAACAACCAAGAACCTGGCTCTCGTTCTCGTGCACGATCTCTTGCTCGCAAGCGGCGGCATCCAGGCCGGCGACGGCCCAGTCAAACAAGCAGTGCTGCGCCACAAGACTCGGTTGAACAGCGAATTTCAGAGGATTAAGATCAAGCTTGGCGCGAGCACGACAAAGGAGCTCGCGCGTTCCCAAGATGAGCGTGCTGGTCAGTCAATTTACGGACAGATTTAATCACGCATTGTCATCTCACTACAAATATCTAGGTAAGATTCCACGCTACGTTCGTGTCAATACTACGTGTTGGAACACCGAGGACGCCGTCCGTTCCTTCGTCTCCCGTGGATATGTTCTATCAGGGCCGTTCGACCATCCGTGAGTATGAGGAGCACTTAGCCGCACCCCGTGCATCATAGACGGTTCATCTAACGCTTTGTTCCGTCCATCGTTTAGGAAAGGGTTCGCCAGAGACCCCCACATACCGGACCTCCTATTATTTCCCCCGGATACCCAGTTCGTACAGGACTCCGTCTACCGAGAGGGGAAGATAATCCTGCAAGACAAGGCGTCTTGCTTCCCAGCGTTTATCCTGGCCCCACCCGCTGAGAAGAACACCGTGACGATAGACGCAACAGCGGCTCCCGGGAACAAAACGTCGCACCTGGCAGCACTGATGCAGAACAAGGGCAAGGTACGCACGCTTACTGTTCTGTCGGTCTCCGCGGTCGCGAGGACTGTTCCGTTTGGGCTATATTGCAGTCATGATTGATGAACTCTGTTCATGTCTGTTCTTACTTTACATATCGTGGCACCATCCATCGACGCACCGGACAGCTCTTCGCATTCGAGCGGGACCGGAAGCGGTACGCCACGCTGCAGACCATGCTGTCGCGAGCACAATGCAAGAACGTGGAAGCGGTCAATGCGGACTTCCTCACTATCTCGCCAGACGACCCCAAATACAGTGCCGTAACGCATATGTGAGTTGTTTGGCCCACGAGCGGCACGCTCTGGGTGCGATTTCTCTTGGCCGGAATCCACACAGAGAGAAAAGAAACTCAATACATCGTTCATTGACCGCAGCCTGTTAGATCCATCATGTAGCGGCTCTGGAATCGTGAACCGCTTGGATCATCTGCTCGAAAACGGTGGGTGGTCCCGATGACTACGCCTCAGATTACCTTTCCAGATTGGTGGTGCTGACCATCGCCTCATCACGATAACAGAGTCAGAAAACCCCGAAGACGAGGAAGCGCGCCTGCACAAGCTGGCCGGATTCCAACTGATGATGATCAGACACGCCATGAAGTGTACGAGTTCAATAAACTACTCTGCATATCCGACCCTATCTAATCTTAACTTTGGGTGGTGGCGGGTGGCGGCGAACGTCTTTCTATTTTTCTTTCGCTCCCCCAGTTCCGGCGGTGAAACGCATCGTTTACTCTACGTGCAGCGTCCACGCGATAGAAAACGAGCAAGTTGTCAGAGAAGCTCTGAAAACTGAAGAATGCAACGCAGGTCCCTTCAAACTCGCACCCCGAAATATGGTTCTACCCACTTGGCCCAGACGGGGTCTGCCGGACGAAATGGACGAACCCAGTACGTGATAGGCCGTTGCACTGTTCGGATGGCCACAAAGTTGCGTACTAACGCATCAGCATATCTCATCTCGCAGATGAAGCAGCGTCGTTAGTTCGCTGTTCCCCAGGCGACGACGCAACTAACGGCTTCTTTGTATGCCTCTTTGTGCGTGTTACGGACAACCCCGAGTCAGAAGTTCAGGCCTCTCCGCCAGTGAAGAGGAACCGTGCTGAAGCCGACGGTCCAGCGGTCGAGACTCCTCCTAACCGCCCCTCAAAGAAACGTAAGAAGAAGAAAAAGAAGAATACTCAGTCGGAGTCGGGAGAGCGTGAATGAACATTAATTTCCGCGCGTATGGGCACAGGGCTGAGGGTGTATTTGGATCCTTTTTTGTTGTATCACAAGAGCCGTTCATACACAATCACGTAATTCATAGCTATACGGCAACAAAGGCTAGAACATTCATCATCATGCAAAAGACATCCCGGTCAGTCAATTTCGTGAGTACAGACCCTATATTCCAACAAGCGTCCTGGAGTAAGGTAATGTAAGTCGTTCATATGCGCTTGCGATCAGAAGGATAAAGGTGGTAAGTGCAAGAGTCTGGAAGCGGTGGCATTGAAGGAAGAAGGCGACGCGGCGTTAGGAGATGACGGAAGTCGTCAGTGAGTGAATCAGTGTGCAGGAGTACCGGTTTGCTGCGCGTATTGGCTCTGGTAGTACTGGGCGTAGTTAGCCGAATAGTCTTGCCCTTGGGGGTAGTAGCCTTGTCCGCCGTAGCCTTGCTGAGCGTACTGGCCACCATATTGGCCACCGTAACCTCCAGCAGCGCCATAGCCGCCCTGAGGTGGGCGATAACCGTTGTTGGACTGCGGAGGAGGGATGTTGGTTTGCCAAACTTCGGGTCGCCTCCACGGAGGAATATTGGAACCGCCCGCTGTAATATCGTGTCCTGCAGAGCCGGCCCAAGGCTTGCCACCTTCTCCGCCGGGGCCTTTGCCGCTTTCGCCAAGTTCCGCCATCAGGCTAGCGTACTCGGAGTCGAATCCGCCTTTCATCGCGGGGGGAGGAGCATGCTGGATAGCGTTAGGATCCCTGTTAACTGTGCAGTCACGAGCCATGTGGCCTGCGCTTCCGCAGACACGGCAGATGATGTTCGCTGTGAAGTTACGCTGTTCTGGGCAGTCGTACTTGCGATGGCCAACATTACCACAGTTCTGGCAGATCTGATTCTCGTCGTCACGAAGGGTTCCGTTGAGAGCGGCGAGCTCCCTAAGCTGGTTTCGCTTGTGATCATTCTGACCTTCGGGGGTAGAGGCGGCCTGTATAAGGAGTTTAAGTCGTCTGCTGGTTAGGTAATAAGCGACTGCTTACCGTCTCTATAACCCTGTTGATCATTTTGACGCAAGCCGTCACCTTATCGTCAGTGTCAGCAGTGACAAGGCAATGCAAGTCCTCTTCAGCATCTTCGGCATACTGCTCTGGCCTTGCCTTGCCTTCCTTCACGCTTCCCTTTCCTCGAATGCTAATCTTCGCACCACTCTCCCTCTCCATCTTCTTCAAGCTGTTACCACGTGGCCCAACGAGAAGACCGAAAAAGTTGATCTCCGGAAACTCTTTAACCGGGATGTAGACCTTCTCAGAAGGACGCTGGGATCGTTTTTGCTGGTGATATTCAACTGGCGGGCGGAAATTAGGGTCATTTTTCATGGCACGATCTACAAGCTTGATGCGCTCGTCCTCGAGCTTCTTGCGGTAGCGAACCTCACGCGTGTTAGTACGACGACCATGAGCATCATAGGTAGGAGGAGGAGATGGCGATCTGAACGTGGTAACATCAGCCAGCGCTAGAAGCATATATGTATGTGTGACATACCTCTCCCGCTCCGGCGGGATGAAATCGTTCATTCTGAGCTTCCTGTTGATTTCCTCCAAACGCAGATGAATCGCGTAGTTATCGAGATGAGCTTGGGAGACACCATTGGCAGAAATTGCAGTCGGTAGGCCAGGGATCTCTGTCTTAGCGTCACCCCATCGGCTGCGACGTTTGCGAGGAGCATTCGGGTCCGCTGGAGAATATATGTGAGATCAGAGGTTAGTATATGATCATGGTCAGTGGAAGCTGCGACAGGCTGCGGTGCAAGGCTCGCAAGATTAGTCGTGAGTAGGACAATCTGCAGCAGTGAAGAAACGGCTCGTCCTGTACAATCAACTAGTTTTGGACTTACGTGTCGCTGAGTTAGAGACCGGAGATTCGTCGCGGCTGTGACGCGAACTCTCGCGGTCTGTGGGGGGTGCACGAGGATATGCAGAGGGAGAAGGCTGGGCAAGCTGAGGTGGTGCGGCCTCTTCGACTGGTGCAGGACCGAACCTGCGACGACTGCCGAGAGGTACTGTAACAGATTCAGTTAGTTACGTGTGTTAGATTAACGCTTTTCGTTTTACTCACTTTCGTTAGTTCCTGTAACCTCGCGAGTAGCAGGCCTCCACATATTTACAGATAGCTGGATGAGAAGAAAGACGGAGATGGGCGTCGAGAGCAGAGTCGCGGTCGGTGATGTCGACGCAGCAAATCTTCCCCGTGTGAAATTCAAACTCCGACGCCTTACTAAACGACCCTGCCTTGTGCCTCTTGTCGGGACCGCTGTGTTTTGGCCTCTGACCACGACCACAAACCACCCCTTGCTCTTTTGTATTTCTCGTCGCGAACGAGGAAAACGTCAGAGCTCGGTCATTGATAGGAATTTACTGACGAGACGATCAAGAGAGACTTTACTCATGTCGGGGAAGCGTAATGCTGAGGGTGAGCACACTCTTCGCCACATTGCCTTGTTCGCTCATTGCTTGTGTCTCAGACTCCTTTGAACTTGCCCTTCCTACCAAGAAGTCGAAACGAACTGGAGACGACGACGAATATCTTGACGTAGACGACTATGCTGAGGACATTGCTGCCGCCGATGACGCACTTGTGCCTCGTGGTGCGACCATAAACTTCAGCGCATTGACAAGGAAGCTGGCAGAGGCGAAGAAGCCTCAGGATGGGTCGGAGGATTCGGGTCTCAGCGCACATCGCCGACTACAGGATAATCTCGTCTCTCATATCTTCCAAGACCAAGATTTCTCGTGGTTGCACTTAAAGCCCGACCATGCCTCTCGTCCTATATGGATTAGCCCTGAGGATGGCCATATCATTCTCGAAGCCTTTTCTCCCATTGCAGAGCAGGCTCAAGACTTCTTGGTAGCCATCAGCGAGCCTGTCAGCAGGTACGCACAGCTAGACCTTCGATGTACATACAGGATTAGACAGAATCCATCAGACCTGCATTCATTCACGAGTACAAGCTCACGTCGTATTCCCTCTACGCTGCCGTATCGGTTGGTTTGCAAACAGAGGACATAATCGAAGTTCGTGCGCTCTGCACTCATCATGTAGACTTCATGTTGCTAATATGAGAATGCGCTGAAGGTTCTGAACCGTCTCTCCAAGGTAAGCGAGTGCGTCGACTGACCCTTTGACAGAAAAAGTTCACCACGGTTCAAAGGTCCCTGTGCCAGATAGCATCACTACATTTATACGAGAACGAACGCTGTCCTATGGCAAAGTCAAGCTCGTTCTGAAGCACAACAAGTACTTTGTTGAATCGAGTCATCCGGAGACACTCCAGGTTCTGCTCAAGGACAAGGTCATCAGGGAGGCTCGGGTCCATACACAAGCCGTAGACAATAGCATCAAGGCGAATACATTCACGACGTCGAAGGCTCCAGTCAAGGGGAACCTTGTCATCCCCGGGACCAAAGAAGCTGAGAAGAAAGCCGATGGCAAAGGTTCGAACGGCGCTTCGAGTAACGATGCACAACTGTTCACATCTGTGGTTGGAGTGGATGCGGGTGTGTATTTGAAATGAGCGTGTGTTATTCTCATCCGAGGTAACTCACTACTCTATCGTAGATGAGGTCGAGGAAGACGACGATAACGTGCACGCCTTCGAGATCGACGATGCGAAAATTGACGTATGTGCCTTGCTTCTTCACCCGATTATTGCAATTACCCATACACCCTTTGCCACAATAGGATGTCAAGAAGCGTTGCAACGAGTTGGAGTACCCCATGCTCGAAGAGTACGATTTCCGCAACGACACCATCAACGCCAACTTGGACATCGACCTCAAGCCGTCCACCGTTATCCGTCCGTATCAGGAAACTTCTCTCAGCAAGATGTTCGGCAATGGGTGAGTAGTCATCGTTTACTCTTCGGTGATTCGTCGCCGGCTCACCTTAACCTTAGTCGCGCACGTTCCGGTATCATTGTGCTTCCATGTGGTGCAGGAAAGACTCTGGTAGGAATTACCGCCGCGTGCACTATCAAGAAATCTTGTCTCGTACTTTGTACATCATCGTAAGCCACTGATCACTCTGGTCACCGCCGATATAATTACCACTGACTCGGTCTCCATTTTAGTGTGTCGGTGATGCAGTGGCGACAACAATTTATACAATGGTCGAACATCACAGACCGACAGATCGCTGTCTTCACAGCAGATCAGAAGGAGAAGGTGCGTTTCCGTTATTCCGACTTTGACAGACATTTCCGAATTCCCCAACTTGAACGTGTTTAGTTTGCCGGGGAGAGCGGTATCGTCGTGTCCACATACTCTATGGTGGCCAACACCCACAACCGGTCTACCGAGTCTAAAAAGATGATGGACTTTCTGACATCCCGGGAGTGGGGGTTCATCCTACTGGACGAGGTGCATGTCGTCCCGGCCGCCATGTTCCGTCGGGTGGTCACCACCATCAAAGCTCATTCAAAGCTGGGGCTGACAGGTACGTACTCTCGCCATCCGGCCCGCGGAGGTTCGGATTTAGCGTCATCTCAATGAGACTCTGACCCTGGTATCGCATAGCGACGCTGGTACGAGAGGATGATAAGATTGCGGATCTGAACTACATGATCGGGCCCAAGCTGTACGAGGCGAACTGGATGGATCTTGCGGCCAAAGGGCACATTGCGAACGTCCAGGTAAGCTTCACACATTGTGTATTGCGTGCAAAGCGACGCTTGTGTGACGTTCGTGATCTCACTTTACGTTGTTCGCGCTCATTTGAATGTATAGTGCGCTGAAGTATGGTGTCCGATGACGCCAGAGTTCTACCGCGAGTACTTGAGGGAGCAGTCTCGCAAGCGGATGCTGTTATACTGCATGAACCCTAAGAAATTCCAAGCCTGTCAGTTTCTGATTAAGTTCCATGAGGACCGTGGGGATAAGATCATCGTCTTTTCGGACAACGTCTTTGCTTTGGAGGTGAGTCCCACTGTTCGCTCGCGATATCGGTGCTGAGCTAATACCGCTGCGCAGGCGTATGCGAAGAAGCTGGGAAAGTTGTACATCCACGGTGGCACTGGACAGGTGGAACGGATGAGAATCTTACAACACTTTCAGCACAGCCCCGAGGTAAACACTATCTTCCTGTCCAAGGTAAGTTAAGCGCGCGATGTTATGACGGCAATGTCGCAGGGCGCTGACAAGTCCTGTGCTGCTGATTACTGTGCAGGTTGGAGATACCTCTATCGACCTTCCTGAAGCGACGTGTCTCATCCAAATATCGTCACACTTCGGGTCGCGCAGACAGGAGGCGCAGAGACTTGGTAAGTCGACATCTTGTCATAGTTTGTGTTTGCCACTTCACACGGATGATCTCCCGCCCAGGTCGCATCCTCCGGGCCAAGCGGAGGAATGATGAAGGATTCAATGCGTTCTTCTATTCTCTGGTGTCGAAAGATACGCAGGAGATGTTTTACAGCACGAAGCGACAGCAGTTCCTCATCGACCAGGGCTACGCGTTCAAGGTAATCACGCACCTCGACGGAATGGAAGAGATGCCAGACTTGGTGTACAAGACACGCAACGAGCAGATTGAGCTGATCTCATCTGTGCTTCTTGCTAACGAGAGCGAGGCGGACCTGGGCTCTGATGTGCGGGCGATGGAGGGCGACCTCGCCGGTACGATCACGTCGAAGGACTTTGGGCTACCGACCAAGTTCCCATCTGTCCACCGGACGACGGGGTCGCTGGCGGCCCTCAGCGGCGGTCAACACATGTCATACATCGAACAGAACAAGTCGGCGAACAAGAAGCTGGCAAAGGACACCGCTGCTCGACACAAGCTCTTCGCCAAGCGGGACAAGGACAAGGCCACTGCGAGGAAGGAGGCGCGGGCTGCAGCGCAAGGCTAAATAAGAAGCTTGGGGCGGACAATCATCAGATGGGTGGCTTGGCGTATGCAGGATTAATGAATATCGTTGTTCGGTGCGGTGTCTGTCTAGCTTTTGGCTTGCCACATGTTGCGAAGAGGGAGTGACCCGAGAGAGACCCCCTGACTGGTGTATGCTGTGTATCACTTACCGGAGATTAATATTTTTGGTGTTGTCGTTGTTAGAGTAGATGAATAAATTAATCGATCAGGCACTAGGGAGAGCGGTGCGGCATCAAAACCCGCTTGGAAAGATTTACCTCGAAGGAGGGGGGCCACATGCGATTGTGGTGAATGCGAAGGAGGTCTGAACGCCGATGGTACCGAGAAATGTACCTTAACCGCCGACTGGGCCGGGCGGACGGAGGTATGTTGTACGAGAATACAGGCCTCGAGGAGACGACTGCCGGCTGGACCTCGAGGACCTTGCGGATTTGTGAGCAGGTTATGACCAAAGAAGCTGGGGACGACAGAAAGCTAATTAAATGAATGACGTGTGGAGGTACATGTTGTGTCCGTAATGGGTGGTTTGGTGTTTTTCTTGTGGAAGAGGAAGAGGACGGAGGCTTTTGGAGGAAGTGCACGTGATCGTCGGTGTTCCGTAGGGCGAAGATGGGTGTGTCTAGATTATTGACCGACTCACGGCTGATAACAAGACTTGCTCGGACGTGTCGGGATTATGGCGTCTGCTGTTGTGTTTACAGCACGGCGAGGCCCGCGAAGCAGATGCACAAAGAGGGGTCGTAATGGAGTGTGGGAGGGAGGATGAGTGCGAGTTTGACGAGGGAACGGGGTGCTGAAATGCGGGGATGGCTCGATGCCAGGTTGGGTAGGCCAGCACAGGCGCCGGACGACGTAGTCAGACGGATTCGGCAGGCTCGCTGGACTGAGTTCCTGGACTGAGTTGACGGGCTGAGTTATTTCGACGAGTTGTCAATTCGCCTGTTAGACTGAGTTCTGGGTTTCTTTGCAAGAACACCCTCCGGATCACGGGGTGTCTGCCAGGGAAAAAATCAAGAATATCGAGCATCCATGGGTCTGCAACCCAAGTGCCGCTGGACAAAGATTCACAGCCTGCCGATGCCAGTCGGCGGTATGTCTATATCTGTCCCTCTACTTCATCGGCCGCTCTGCCCCTTCCCCGCTATTTCATCTCTCTGACCGCCATCTACTATCTACTTACTACTTCATCCAACATTGCCCTCAAGCTCACCGTCCTCGCCGTCGTCCACCATCGCTCTACTCGCAATGTCCTCCAAGCGTGGCCGCAAGCGCAACGACAACCTGCCTCCTAACCGTGCAAGAGACGTCCAACGAGCATTTCGTGCTCGGCGCGCAGCTCATCTCGAGGTTCGTCCCCCGTTCTCTCTAAACAATGTCGCTCTGACCATCGCGTACACTGCCCCTTGTTTTAACGCTCGTCCCCGGATACCCTCGGAAATGTTAATTAGGCTCTCGAGCAACGAGTATCCGAGCTCGAGGAGGAAAACAACACCCTGCGAGCAGCTCTCAATCTGCCCCCGGCGAACAGACCACCTCTGGGAAAGGGCCCAACCGGCAAGGACAAGCCCAAGCCGTATGCGCCTCGCTCGGCCACAGCCCTGACTTCTTTGGTCACGGAGCCTAATCTTGCCTCGGGTTCTGCCCTGTCCCAAATGCCCATGCCACCCTCCAGTCGTACAGAGTCCCCGTCGTCTGGATCGACCCGGACGCACTCGCTTTCGCCGTCTTCACTTTCCGCTGTTCTCAATCCAAACGGACAGCCAGGAGCTATGCCCGACAACTCTGCGTGGGACGATGGGATGTTCGGAGGCGGAAGAGAGAGGGCAGACATCCAGCCATCCCCCGTATCGAATTCATATCCCGTCACGCCCGTCTCGAGCAACGCCAGTCAACCCCCGTATCCTTTCCCAAACTCAAACCAGTCGTCTTCGCGGCCGTCCGTATCGACCTACGGACTGCAGATGCCCCAGAATTACCCTCACAGCGCGGACAGACCTGCAGGCGAGGGCTACTCGGACTCGTTATTCGACCGACGATTCCACTTTGCACAATCAAATTACCCAGATAACTCGCATTCAAACTTCCACGCACAATCCCCGACATCTGCCGTTTCCCTCCCTCCTCATCGAGCAAATTCCGCTACCAGCCTGCAGAACCTCAGTTTCGCGCACCGACGGTCAATCACCGAGCCGCAGGCGCTGCGTACCGCTCTGATGGGCGGGATGCCGGGCATGATGGGGCATTCGCATTCGAGCCCAGGGAAGGGCCCCTCGAGCATGTCAGAAACCGTGGGTCATTTGAGAGCGGCAGAGTTTGACGTGGATCCTAGAGTAAATCAGCTGAACACGCTTCCGTCGTAGTGTCCCCCTCCATCTGCCGTCTAGTCTACTGCTGTTTTCTTGCAATTCCCAAGGACTTTCGTACACGAGCATTGTATCGTTACTTACCGTTGATAAAGCTTTTCGGGTTTCACGCGCTGCCATCGTATACATCAGCATCCAGCATTTTTCTCTCGCTCTCGCTCTTCCAAAGTTACTAGAATCACAATAATACTTGTAACAACTCTGCGTAGCACCCTGACTTATTCGTCACGTATAGTTTTCTCTTGTCCCATTCCGGTCACGTACCGCTAGTAGAATGTCGATAAACTGTAATTCGCCTTCACGTAGCTAGACGCTATTATGTTCTGCCGCATGTGCTTCGCGGTCCAGCACGATGGAAGAGGCCGAAGAACCTTGCTGAATACAGAGAAGCTCAATGATGTCTCCCATCAAACTTCGTGCATCGTGTATAAACCCTGTTTACCCAGATTGGACTCAGGCACGCGTTACACAGAGTCGTGACGGCCACATGTACTCTCTCCTCACGCGTAAAAAACGTATCCTATGTATAACGTGTGCGAGTCGCCGCTAGAAAACAATGCTCGAAGATATGTACAGTTCCATAGTGTGTTGCACGACGTCAACGGCAACGGTGATTCCCGCTGACACACGCAGCTTGTATCCAAGATACCGTTTGGGCTCGAGGCATGCGCGAAGGCTGTATGTCATCTCCATCTGGCGGAGAATTACCCAGCGGATGACCCCGTGGACGTCGGTCAACAAAAGGCCATGTTCAATCCCAATCTGGTCAAGTGGCCAGCCGTCCCGTACTTGCTGCGCTGCAGCGCCGTTCCGGTTAGCGGGGAATAACAGGCGGTCATGGTGTCAAAAGTCCTTCACAGTCTGCTGTACAGCCCGTGGCGAGGAGCCCAGGGTGATGATTAGTGTAGCTTATAGTAATCCGAGACTTGTTGGATCGCATTCTAGAGCTGTCGGCGCCGCACACAGCCCAGACCCAAGCAACGCAGAGAGCGGTTATCAGAATGGTCATATTCAGAAGAAGCAATGGGAATGCGCGTACGTACCCGGCCTCATTGCAGCGCGGTTACTCTCGTGCCCCAAGGGTGCACCAATCCACACAGCCGTCTTGACCGTACTTTGCCTCCAACCACTCGTTGGCCTTCTTAAAATGACCGTTCCCCAAGAAGCCTCTACTGGCACTCAAGGGCGACGGATGCTGTAATATGTCGGAAACGATAATCAGAAACCAGGGTACTGATGTCGTACGGAGAGTCAAACACACGCACAGCGCTGGTCAGGATGAGATGTTTTGTCTACGTAATCATCGATTTCAGTCAGAGAGGAGCGGACATGGGCTCGTGAGTAAAAACAGACGATCGCACCTTGTTCAGTTTCGCTACGCGTTTGGCTGCCCAGGCTCCCCACGCGAGAAAGACGATCCCTCGGCCGTGACCTGCAAGAACATCACCTTGTGAGGGGAGGTTCGCCCCGCCGTATTTGTCGATGACATCAACCACTTTGTCCGTGAACTCTTCCCAACCTTTGCCAGAGTGGGAACCGGCTTCATTGGCCTTCACGGTCAGACATGTATTGAGAAGCAGAACCCCGTTCTGTGCCCACGCAGTCAGGTTCCTTTCACAGATCTGTCAGATTACAACCGAGGGCATGATGCTGGGCACGGCTAATATTCACGTACCCATGTTGAGGCATGCTGAATTCCGGGTATTCATTCTGAATTTCCTTGTAGATCTGCCCACGACGTCGAACAGTCAGACTGCGTTCAAGCCTTAAGAAGCTAGTGAGAGTCGACCGAGAGGATCGGACTCACGTTTCGCAGCGATGGAGGGATTGCCACCCCATGAGGCACAGAGAAACTCAGACCTATACGACGAAGTTGAAGCGACGGAGCAGTTTAATGAACGCAATGAGGCGACACTGACCATGAGCCTGCTTGGGACCATGGTAGGGATCTTGACCTATAATGACAACCTTGACACGCCCGAGCGGAGTGAGGTTCGACCAGGAATAGATGTTTTGGGCTGTGCCAGTTGTTAGTGCGGGGCACGGCACGGCAAATGCCTAATTTAATGAACTCACGGGCTGGATAGACCTTCACGTTGTTCGGTGTGTCGGATGCTCCTCTCACGCCTTGGTCCCAAAGAAACTGTTTCAGCTTGAGAAAATACGGCTTCGTGATCTCGTCCTTTAAAACTTTGAGCCTGTCGTCGGTTCAGGATCGCGCTTCTCAGAGATACGGATCGTTACGATTTTATCGAACTCACCAGCTCTTTCCCATGGTATCGCACTCCAACGCAAGAAGCCGCTTTTCGTTGTCCGACAATGCCTCGACATATGCAGACAAAGAGAACGGGATGGAGTTGAGGGTCTGCCCACCCTTGGTGCCAGCAGCAGCGATGCGTTGCGACGTCTGCACGGTCGAAGACGACGACTTTTCCACCTTGACTTTCTTTGCACTTGGCTGAGAACCTGCCCCAGAAAACATGTCCATGAGGGTTGCCTGCCTCTTGGTCGATGTCTTTGCCACTGCACCGCCTTTCGACGCGCTTTTGGTGGTGGTGTTGCTTGTTTGCGACGCGACTGCCACCGTGGCATCCTCAGCCTCGCCAGCGGGCTCCGTGGCTTGGGAAGACGGCGGTGCTTCTAAATCCTCCAAGTACACGATGGTCTTCTTCTCTGCCATGTTGCACTTTTCGAGAGGCAGTTGTGGCTTGACGGTGAGAACGTGGCGAAAGAGGTCAAAGTCAGAACCAGCCTCCGTCCGAGTACTAGTCTCCTTAAGGCGCGCTCATTTATTCACGCCACGACGCGTTAGCCGATCATTTATCCACGTGGGTGGTGGTATAAAGAAATGTTATTCTCTTTGAGTAATTCGACGAGTGATTTATAGCTCGCAGTATAGCCCGTAGTATCGCAATTGCACACACAAATATCGGGCAAATATCGCTGGCAAGCAAACCACCCACTTCAGCCAACTACTTTCAGGTAATGAACTGTCCATACCCTGTGATGTATGAGCTTGGAAGCCCCAGGGGAAATCAATCTCAGAATTTCACCAACTTCATGAACCTGATCTGGAGCTCAGGCAGCTGATGGTTCCTGTGCTGGACTGTCTGCTGCACAGTCTTCCCATCCTCCAGTTCTGCGGCAATGTCGTCTCTCGGCCGTCGACTGTGACAGGCCTGTGATTCTCCGATGGCACGTTCATGGGCGCTTCTCGTCCAGAAATAGAAATTGCCGACGTACGACTGGTCCAAAGCCAGCGCGCTCTTCATTTTGTCGTGCAGACTCTTCTTGACCAACTTGTCCTCGACAGTCACCCACGCGTGCGTGTGAGCACCATTTGACACGCTCTCGTATGTCGCCGAGCTAATTTGTAGACAATCTTCGTGCAGGACGACAATCGGGCACTAGCACACGACGTGGCCGGCGTCAGTGATCTTCGCAGTAAAGCCTGACAGCAGCTAGTTGCAGGCAAAGCAGAAACCACTCGCACGTAAACTTGTTCGACATAGTCTGTCCACCGTGCCGCGCGCTCATTCCTCCCCGTCGCCACCCGCGTCCAAGCATGCCTCTGGACGTGCGGACTCAAGAAGGAGAACAGGTCGTCGGAGACTAGGTTCCACTACTCAGCCACAGAAACCGCCGGTGCAGCAGGGCTGGAGTACAAGCTACCAGGCTGGGTCTTCTGGGTGCGTGTTCTGATACCGGCTATGTTCCACTGTCATTGACACGTTCATACTCAGTTCAGATTCGGGAACAGTGTCGGGCGAGGATGATTCTGACAACGACATACAGAGAACCCGCGGGCGAAACGAGGCTCAGCATGCGCTTGGGAATGGCACGAGGAGAGTCTTACCCCCAAATGGAAGAAACAGTGAAGCAGTGCGGAACGGTGCGGAGCCATCGTCTGACTCGCACTCGCAATCTGGCGGTTCTAGGAGAAACAGCCCTACCAGAGGATCGTTACGAGAGCCATTCACTCGGCCGCGATCGCCCGCCCTTCAAACACTAAGCGGTACATTTACGCTACCTCATCGAACGCAGTCTCCGGCGATCCCCCAGCGAACCAGGCATACTTTTCTGCCACCCACACGCGCGATGCTCCCGGGTGCAGTGAACGTCACATTTCGAATACCGTTTACCATGTCATATTGGATGGTGGACATAGACGTGAGACAGGCCGCGGAGAACTGTCTTCTGCTAGTCTCTCTTGGATATGGCGCGGACAAACTAAGAGCGGTCGCTGGAGATCCGTTCTCTCCTGATATGTGGTGCTCAATAGGTGAGAACCGTCTTAGCGGACCGTACATGTGGAGAAGCTGACAGGCGTACCAGAAATCACTCTACTCATCATTGCATCGATAATTTATTATTGTATTACCCGTTTGGCGTGGCACAAGGTAATCGTTCCTCCCAACATAGACCCTAACACAACACAACCTCCGCGGCCTGGCTCGCCTCGTCCGAATGAGGGCCGGCGTGGCGCTCCGATACTCGCGACTAGTCTCAATAAGAAGGAAGAAACAGGCTTCTTATGGATGACGGTGCCCAAAAACTATCGGTAGGTCACATACCACGGCGCTTGGTGAACTACATTGTTTACTGAGAACTCCCATAGGGACGCAGCAGATGATGGGATCTTGACAGGCTTGTTGGGCGGGCCACTCATTGTTACGGCACTGCTCTATCTCACCATCCGGTGGTCGCAATCATCCGATAGTGCTCCGCTGCCCTCGAACTGGCTCATTGAGAACCCTAGGGTGCTGTCAAACAACACTTATCCGCGCACCGCCCTCGAAGCCCTGCTGGTCTCCCGGAGGAGCCTCATCAGTCTGTCAACGTTCTGCTCGACCATCCTGATTGTACATGTCTGCGCATCCCGCATTACAGAAGCCCGTCACCGTCGGAAGATCAAAGTGCCCGATGGCGAATTGAGTCACGTCCCGCGAAAGGAAGGGCGGAGAGCATACCTCTATGTTCTATTCGCAGTGTCTGTGACGTTGTGGATTCTGTGCGTGAAAATCGCACTTGCCGAGGCCCAGCTGGGGATATGGCAAGGTGGGTGACCACGCCACATTAATTTTGGTAGAAGTCTTCTCACACGTTGCTCCAGGCCTGCGGAATAGCGAGGTCGTTGCCGCCTCGCTGTTCTACCAATTCACACTGTATATTGCGGTTCGTCTCGCCCACCATGGGTTCACTCTAGGAGAACTTTCCTTAGTGTCGTTCGGCGCCACGGTTTTGTTTATGGAGATGATGAACCTTACTACCGCTCGGGTAAGTCTCATTTATTACACCATGTTTCTCAGCTTCAGCCTGACTCTGTCATGTGTCCGGCGTAGATATGGCCTTCCTCGACCCCTTTCATCAAGACTTACAGGCTGCCCACGCCACTTCTCATCTATCAGATTGCTCTCATCCCAGGCTCATTCCTGGTCGGCTTCCTGCTGTCTCCCTTGCTCTACCTTTCGAGACACCTCGCACGACGCCCTTCCCGCCGGCTCAAGTTCCCTGAGGAGAAGCTGCGTCAGCGTCGTCTGCTCGCCCTAGGGTTCTACGGCGGCGCCTTCCTTATCGTTGGGGGGCTCATTGGCCTGTGGGCACGGTGGTGCCTGGGGAACAGGGATCCGTGGGTATGGGCTGTCCTCTGGCTCCTCGAAGGCAAGACAAAGTGGGCAAGGCCTGCGCTATTGGCTTATTGGGCAGCCCTCGGCAGCATAAGCGTAGCCGGGTGGAACAGGCAATTAGCGCGCTCGAGACGGTATCGCACGCGTCCTATGGCGTCGATGACTAACGAGAGTGTCGTCGCCCCTGCCCCAGGTGCCGTAGAGAACAGTCGGCCATCCACACCTATAGGCTCAAGCTCTGCGGGCAACACCCGTCCACCTCCATCACCAAGTGAGGATGTTCAGCACCCCCTGGGACTCAATTTCCCCAATCTGTCCAACTTGCCTAATCTGCCCAACTTGCCACAGTTGGGGAATGGCACCAATGTTGCGACTGAGCTGCTGGATGCCGCGGACAAGCGCGTACCTACTCTTAGCTTGAACGCCAGGCGCAAGTTCTTCCACGTTTTAGCAGTCGTGATGTTCGTCCCTGGGGTCGCTGTCGATGTAAGTTTCACGACCACGTGCTTCGCCATGGCAATAAGTCTGCTAACCGACATTGCCTCTCAGCCTGCGTTTGCACACTTTTCATTCGGTGCGGCATTTGCGCTATTTACGTTTGCAGAATACGTCCGGTATTTTGCACTGTACCCATTTGGCGCCGCGGTGCACGTTTTCATGAACGAGTTTCTCGATCAGAAAGATAGTGGCACGGCAATATTAAGTCACTTCTATCTGCTGAGCGGGTGCGCCATCACTGTGTGGCTCGAAGGGTTAGTCTGGCACGTTGTGACAGCGCGTCCACTGCACTTGCTGAAATTTTGCCCCAGACCGTCGCGGTTGCTGCATTTTACCGGGATTCTAGTGCTTGGAGTAGGTGATGCTCTGGTCAGTCACTCCTATCCCAGATTCGAGGTCCGACTCTGATGCACATGCACATTGACCATTCAGGCATCGATAATTGGCAAGCGATTCGGACGACATAGATGGGCTTCGAGCATACCGAAGACGATTCAAGGAAGTGCTGCGTTTACAATCTCTGTGGTGGTGTGCGCCTGGCTGCTACGCGTGTGCGGATTCACGGAGGATTTCTCGGTTTGTGGCTGCTGATTACTCCCCGGTCGCATGATAAGCTCACTCGAAAACACAGATCTTCCGTTATGGTGCCGTCGCCGCATTGTCATCGGTTCTAGAGGCGTTTTCCGTGCAAAATGACAATCTGACGCTGCCCCTGTATATGTGGAGCATGCTTGCACTTGCAGATGTGTAAGGCCAAAATTTCTGCTGTGGACGAGTCTCTGGGACATTTTCTTTGTTGTTTTAGATTTATAATGGGAAGCTGTTGTACTGTCTACTATACTTGATAATCAACGTCATTCTGTGGTCACCTCTCGCCGTACCCCTGACTGCGTTGTGTGCTCAGGCTGAGTCAATATTCCTGGACTGCATTTTTGTCGCGGAGCCATTTTGTGGCTGGACTATGAGGTCACTGTGCCAAGACGCCCGGAAGTGGAGGCCGAAGAGCGAATAGACGCCTGTAGTAGTAGCATGCACCGAGTGTGTGGGTCCCATATTCCACTCAATTTGCAGAGGTCGAGAACTGCCAGCTGGTCCAGCAGCACCGACGCATACACTCTGTACATGTCGCTTTCGACTCTCTCGACGACATCCATCACGACACCCGACGCCCGACGCGATTCTCGCACGTTGATCGCGCTCTAATCTCCTTCAGATCTCCCGCCTGGTCTCTCCGTCTGCCAGGAGCCCTGCGATGGAACAGACCCTGGTTGACGATGTCGAAGGCTTACCAACAGGGTCAATACCACTACACACACCACCGACACGACTGCACGAATCTGCGCCATCTATCAATGCACCCTCTCTATCTTCAACGTTGGGCAATGTCGCGTTTGCTCTCTCAACAACCGCGCCTCACATTGCTTTGTCGCCCGCACCACGACTACCGAATCCTTCAAACTCATTCAGAGGGAAGCCTAGGAGGCCCTCCACTGCGTCTTCAGCGGAAGAGAAGTATACCAGGCTGCCGTCTTCCAGCTCCTCCCCGGTAGATCTCTCGAGTACCGCCATCTCCACTCCAAGCCTGGGATCCCAGGATGGCGACAATGGTTCCTCGCTTGATGGGTCAGAACGTCCATCGTTGCATGAGGTCAACAGGAGGGCTATAGAAGCAGTAGCCGGCTTGCGTGCAGAAGCGTCGCGTCTTGCAGGAGCAGGTGAGTATTTTATAGTAATGTGGGGCCCCGTGCTATATTGAAATATTATAGTGGAAATGTTGCCGTCTCCTTTCGACCCTTCTCCGACGGAAGAGCAATTATCGTTGAGTTTACGTGGGCAGCCAAGCTCGCAGGTAGACTACGATTGGGCCACATTCATCGCAGCATATGCTCAAGGAAGATGGGACCCGCTCAAGACGCCGCAGCCTCCTCGTTCACATATATCGCCACCCACCCATGCGCAGACTGCTCGTACACCTCCGCGTGCTCTCGAAGCACCAGAGCTCCGTGCATCTCCTGAACCAGTGATACGCGAAAGCTCGAATTTTTGGGGGACTGGTCGCTCTACGCTGTCGGCACACCATGAATCTCCTCCATCTGCTTCGAAAACTTCGTCCTTGACCAACTCTGCTCCGCCCCAGTTCCACCAGCCGAACTCTCTCCCGTCGACATCAGGGACTCAACAACTGCCGACGTTGCCGGAAGGAGGCATTGCGTCAAGGCGCTCTATCCCTCTGCACCTAGGGATGTCACATCGTATGCGAAATTCTTTCGCTGACATGCGCTCAGCAACTTCATCATCCTTTAATTCAGATACCTCGAGACCTGCAAGTCTTGCGAACGCCGATGTGACGACATCGGCCGCGGCCATGCGCTTGGCTGCTGCGCGTGTGTCAATAGCACCACTGGCCTTGCCCTCTCCAGAACATGAGCTCACTGACCCGATGCGCGGTGCAACAGCTATCATTCCTGGGTCACATCCTCCCGACTATTTTCTGCCAGATAGTCTCCTGCCCAAATCTCCCGGTACTGCTCGAAAGACTAGACTTAGTAGTTTCTGGCAAGGCACGCAGGATGTCGAGGATAATAAGCTTCCCACCATTGAAGCTAGCCCTCCTGACCATCCTAGTGACGTCGTGTCTGCTTCGGAAGCCGAGGTTCCTCCCTCTCGGTTCCCATTTATTGCACACCCACTACCACCGGCTACTGCTCCTGTTCGTCGGGCATCTGAAGACAAGGAGGATGACGACTACTTTGGTGGAATAGACGGACAGATGTTCGACAGCTATTCTGTCGCTGGCAGCGATGCTCCCAGTGCATCCTCCAACGTCACACGACCGGAACACGAAGTCTCTCGCCAGCTATCTGCTCCACCGTTTGATCCTGAACCTTCTACCGTGCCCGCCCTACCACGGAGAATTTGTCTCACTCGCCAGACCTCCGCCCCATTACCGACGTTGACTCTATACGAACGGCGATTGCGGAGTACGCGACCGGTGTCGGAAAGCTCGGAAATGTACCTTGCAAGCAGATCGGCCAAGGAGGAACAGATGTTCTCGGAACTCGGCTACCTTGCGCCTCCTAACCCTCCCAACGAACTGGAACGACGAAGAGCACTGTATAGGTGAGTTGATAAATTGCGCTTCTTTATACACCTCGGACTAAGTTCTTTGCCGCAAGGTTCAATATATGGAACACTGGCCACGACGCAAACTTCGATCGTATCGCCCACCTGGCAAAATTGGTCTTCAACACTCGGATCGTGGCTATCTCATTGGTGGACGGCACCGACGAGTGAGTTTAATTTCCGCAACCTTCGTCGCGAGTCGTACTAACGGCTTTTAGGTTCTTCAAGTCTGAATGTCGGTATTCAATATTAACTCGAGGACGACGCAGGTGATTTACTGACCGACTTCTTTTCATACAGCCGGGTTCGGCTTCCAGAACATGCAGCGATCGACTTCGTTCGACGCCCATGCGATTCTGCAGAGGTCAGCACAAATTGCCATTTAGCCTCTGTTGCTTAATATGACTTGCTGATATCTCCGGCGACAGGGATGATGAGCCTACCGTCATATTGGATGCTCGAGAAGACTGGCGCTTCTCGCGGAATGTCAGCGGTTCTGTGGTGGCATTGTGTGTCGGCGTTGTACTGATGTGCTTCTGTAGCCTCTCGTCATTGGCGCACCCCACATACGGTTCTATGCCGGCTCCCCGCTTCGTACACAGGACGGATACAACATTGGGACGTGAGTATAGGTAACACGCCGTCTTGCTACCTATTCAGTGTGTTTAATATTCACAGATTGTCGATCATCGACGACAACCCTCGCCGGGAATTCAATCCACGGCAGAGACATACGTTGAAGGAGTTCGCGGTACGTGTGTTTGAAATTTCGCAGAACGCGCTTCTAACACACACACAAGCAAATCGCCATGAGAGAACTGGAGTTGTGGCGTGATAAGGTTAGTCGTCGTTATATGACAGGTACCGGGAGTAGTAGTTGATGCAGGGGCAATTGTAGATCCAACTGCGGATCCGAGATCGGATACAGAACTCCGTAGGTCCCAGCTTGTCCCTCCGCCAAGCGATGTTTGACCACCCCATGTCTTGTTCTAGATGGAACAGTTCACTCGGGAGTGCCTGGAGGTCGATAAGGACGTCAGCGGCGACAAATCGCAAGGCCGAGGGTCGTTCCCGGGAAACTCGAGCTCGATGGAGCAGATCTACGAACGTGCCGCACGTCTCGTGAAGCGAACTCTCGACGTCGAGGGCGCCGTCGTCATGGACGTGTCGCATGTGGACGTCGTCGAGAATATCTCAGCCGAATGCTCGACGTCGATATCTATACACAGCCATGATCCGCTGGTTGGGACCCACAATAGGTTGTTGAACGCGGACGAGTTTACGAAGCTGTATGACTTCTTTACGAAGCACCCCGATGGGAAGATGTGTGAGGGTGTGTTGCCCGCGGGGTTGCGACCGTTCCTGCCATCGCAAATTGAGTATGCGCTAGGTCGGTGCTTTGTTTCCTCTTGTGAGTTGTGTATTGACTTGCGTGTGAAGCCGTCCCGATCTTCAACATCGACAAACGTCCTTTTGCCATACTTTGTGCGTATAGCACCGGCGAAAGGACCACGCCATTCGTGAGTTCACTCTTTTGCTTCATTCTTTGTGTTCAGATAGTAACTATGCGTAGCTCGAGGGCCATGAACTTTCGTACTTGAGGGCGATAGGTACGTACCAGGGCTCACGTTTTGGAAATCGGGGCTTATAGCCGGACACAGGTGTCATAATCTTATCGGCCGTGCTCAAGAGGCGAATGATTCTCGCAGACAAGGCGAAGAGTCTATTCATCTCGAAGTGAGTGCCTGATTACCACTACCTGTGGGAGGCGTGCCTGACTGAGCTTCTCAGCATTTCGCACGAATTACGAACACCATTGCATGGGGTGAGTGTCTCGGCGCGGCTTGTCCTTACCTACCATTCATGTATGCATCACAGATACTGGCTTCTGCCGAGTTGTTATCGGACACTAGGCTGGACCATAGTCAAGCTTCTTTCCTCCAGACCGTACAAGCATGCGGGACCTCTCTTGTTGAGACAGTAAACCACGTGCTTGACTTCACAAAGCTCAGTGGGAACGCTCGAGCTGGTGGGGTTGAGAATGTCGTACAGCACAGTCGGTGAGTGTACTACAAGTCATTGGACAGGGGTGCGATATTAACATCGCATCATAGTGTCGACTTGATGCAGCTTCTGGAAGATGCAACTGAGGGCTGCTGGATAGGGCATCGTGCTCGCATGTTCACGTCCGAGATCGGGAGTGTCTATTCACCACCGAAGGCTGACAGGAACTCTATCACCACACCACAACCCACGAAGTATGTCGAGACCGTCCTTGATATAGGGCACGTTGATACCGTAAGCGCGTTCCTGGCAGCGACACGAGAACAGCTTTTTTTAATTGTTTGACGAATTAGGGATGGGTCGTTAAGTGTGAAAAGGGCGGAATTCGACGTGTCTTCATGAACCTGTTTGGCAACAGTCTCAAGTTTACTTCGGTACAGTGATTATCCTGTCCTTGGAACGTCTTACTGAGTGTATCTCCCCAGGATGGATATGTTCACATCATGCTACGGCAGTTCCCCCTCACTCCAGGCAAGGTGAAGATCGAACTGTCCGTGATTGACACCGGAAAGGTGAGCAGCAAATTAACGCCTCATAATCTTTTACTGGCTATTTACGTATATCGTAGGGTATAAGCCAGAACTTCTTGAAGGTCAGATTCTAACGCGCGGTACTTATCATATAATTCGAGTTAGATTGACCTTCACTACAGAACGGCCTCTTCCACCCATTCTCTCAAGAAAACCCTCTGCAAACTGGTACAGGTCTGGGTTTGGCCATAGTGAACAGCATCGTCAGGTCGAGCGGTGTCGATGGCAAGGTCGACGTATGGAGCGCTGAAGGCCAAGGAACCGAAATCAAGGTCACCTTCAACGCCGAAGTGGTCAAGGACGAAGAATTCTCCGCCAATGATGCAGAATTGCAGAAGGCATATAACGGGCTGAATCGACCTCTCATCTCACTTATTGGCTTTGACGATCTTCATAGAGGCACGCAATTACTCCGGACCGTCGTGTGCAACTATCTCGTGAATCGTTGGGGGTTCACGTTGGCTCAAGGGTCACAGAGAGGCGATATCGTCATTCTCAATGATGATATCTCTCCTGTGACTCGAGCTGCAGAAGAGAAGGATCTTGACCGTGCTTTCATTATCTTGTCAGCTGCACGAGGCGATCCACGACTAATGAACGCCGTCACCGAATACGAGCGACTCGGTGGCTTCTGTCGCATCGTCTACAAACCATTCGGTCCTCAACGTCTCTACTCCACTCTCAAGTTATGCCTACACGCACTCAACATCCTGCGCTCAAGCCGCCTCCAGCGTCCCGGCTCCTCAGATGGCCACGCTTCGCCAGTGGGACAAGCCCACTCGGCAGTGGAAGAAGTAACCCAGGGGTCGATACTCCCCCGGCGTTATTCGGAAGATAAAAAGGTTCTGACTTTGAGGCCGCCACTTGGCCCTCGGGCTTTCACGGCTCATCCGTTGTCGAGTTGGTCTAACTTGGGTTCACCATCGGAACAGGACGAAAATGAACTCGAGGAGAAGATCGGACGAGCTGAAGAGCAGCCTGTGTTTTCGCAGAGTCCGTCGAGTCCTACGATCGCGATTGGGACGGGTGGCACGCTTTTGAAGACGTCTGTGGGCACTTTGCAGCCTAAGCGTGCCATTCGGGTCCTTGTGGTCGAGGATAATGCTATCCTTCGCAATCTTCTGTAAGTTGCAGTGTTGACTGCATCTCTTATTTAATTTGCTAAGCGGTATAACTTTGCAGTGTTAAGTGGCTCAAGAATAAAGTGAGTAGGAGCCAGGTTGCTATTATGATGCACAATCTTATGCTTTATCAGGGCTATGACTTCCGCGAAGCCGTTGATGGGATGGAAGGAGTTCAGACGTTTCAGTCGGAGGGATACTTCGAGTATGTGAACCAGCGACGGGCCAAACATCTGATTATGCTCATTAATATTCAACAGTGTCGTACTGGTGGATTTATCGATGCCTGTGCTTGATGGTAAGATTTATATTTAGCTACGCTGTTCCATCTACTCACGCTATCATAGGGGTCGGTGCTACTGCGAAGATTCGGGAGTTCGAATCGAATCGAAAACAGCAGCTGTCTCCCAAATCCGTCCCGCCATCGGATACACGGATTTTAGCGTTGACTGGCATGTCGTCCCTGGAAGACAAGCGCAGAGCGTTCGAGGCAGGGGTAGACGGATAGTAAGTTAACCTTTCAGCTTACTGGTGTCATCCGATGTTGATCTTTCCATGTAGCTTGGTAAAGCCCGTCGCATTCAAGACTCTAGACATGATGTTCCACAAACTGGGCCTATCGCCATAGGGATAAACCGCACTCATTCTCCTTTCTACTTGGGATATATATCGGTCCTGACGACCACATGGTAATACCAGTAGCTCTTATTTTGCATACACACACACCACATACTTCGATATCGCACGTACAGACCGTTTTCTATATCGCATACTTTCGTAGCTTTCGTGACTTACCCACCTGCATTTATACGTCCTATCATTCCTATACGTTTTGTCGATGAATATTCCCATCACTCGACCATCATTGTAGCTTGCTAGCCTCCTGTATAACTCATATTTGGCCGATATAATTGTATATATAGAAAATGGATACCCATTCCTTGCAATATCGCAGTGGGAACGACCCAGTACCAGGCCTAGAACAGTAGTATTTGGCTGGCCTGTAAACAAGGTTGCGAACGTGACCGTGGCCACGTTCTACGCTGTTCTACCGTGGTGCCCCACATTCTATACACAGGCAGCGTGAGTGGTCAGGAGGAGGAACGTGAACGGGGTCATCCGAATCGGGAAAGGTTCGCGAGCCTGTTTGCTTGTTTGTCACCCAGTTCGGCCTAGGCGCCGTGCCCCATTACAGCGTTCCGCCTCCACGCTCCGCCTGCCACTCACCTCACTCCTCCTCCTCAAGATCTCCTTCAACCTCGGCGGCCTCAAGAGCCATCTACGCCTTCATCTCACCAAGGACTACTCTCTTCGCAGTTTCCTCGAACATCTCTGAGCAACCATGAAGTTCCTGGAGATCCCTGAACTGGCGCGCCTGGCGCAGGCACTCACACACGAAGGCCCCGAATGCTCAGTGCACACTCGAATAGAGGCCTACAGCCTCAAACCGGTCACAAAGGACAAGAAACTCTTCCGCTCGCTCGAGACAAGCTACAAATCCGAGGTCTCAAACTCACCACCCCTGCCCTCGTTCATCGCTGCCGACCGAGACGTCGACATGACGCCGTTCGGGCCCATGTCAGAGAAGAGCTCGCGAAAGACCTTTCATCTGCTCATTGCGACTCTGAACGCTGCATTCCCCGACCACGAGTTCTCAGAGTCGAGATACAAGGACTTCAACAGGGAGGAGAACGGCGCCAGCGTGCTCAACGCTCTCAGCACCACCCTCGTCTCGCCGAACCGTGGCGGCGTCGCTGCGCCCCGGACGTACTCAGCCTACCCACCCACCTCGTCTGACTTCTTCCCATCTTCAGTTCCTACCTCTTCGTCACCTATGGACTTTGCCAAGCCCAGCCCGTACGCACCTACCAAGACCGTCGCCGGGACCCACCCCTTTGTCTATCGCGTCCTCAACGACGCCATCGGCCTCGAAGAATGCGAGGTCTACTCTTACGTACCTGATATTGAATACGATCCGCATGCGAGCGACGACGACGTCGCTGATGATAATGTCCTGAGCGGCGACGAGGATACGTCTTCTGACGACGAACCGACGACTTTCCAGTTTGACGACTATGACGTGGACGAGGCACCCCGACGGCCGCTTTGGCAGAGCACATCCAGCGACGAGTCGGACGAGTACAACCCGCATATAAGCGTGAAGCGGGGCGGTGCGCTGCTCTGGAGTTCGCACTGGTTCTTCCTGAACAAAAAGCGAAGGCGGATGTTGTTCATCACCATATGGGCCCGCTCGAAGAGTATGTCTGCTTGGTTGGACGAGGACGAGAGTATGGCTAGTGAGGAGGTGACCGAGAGGTTCTTTGGGTGGGATGGTGCGGTCGGCGCTGGCGCGAGAGCGTTGGGGTTGAGTTCCACTGTTTGAGGGCAGACAGAGCTTATTCGATTGATAAGCTTGTGAGTATATGCGCATGCGGGACATGTCGTACACAGCACTCACCTCTATCAGGTGTGCTCGGCTTGCTACCCTGACGCGGACGGTCGAATACCCAACCCAACCTCGGCCGCGGCAATATCCTCTCCTCTCTTCCCTGGGTTCATCCCCATTCTTGGTTTCTTTCTCTTCTCTCTCTCTCTCTCTCCACGGACATGGTCTTCCGTATGCCATCTTCTCGTTATGCTTCATATCCTTCGTCTTCCTGTACCAATATTCTTATTCCTATTCCTTCTGTCTTGACGGCCTCTGCGCCCCACCGCGTACTCTCTATATAATCTCCATTAGTTTCCACCTATAGTTTCATCATGTCTTTCACGAGTAACGGTATTCGAATGTGATATACATTCTAAGTTATTCATAGTCTAGGATGACTGGACGTTAGCGCAGGTGAATGCCCATAAGACGATCGCGACATACCTCATTTACCTCTTTGCGGAGCCATCGAGTGAGTGTCAGGTAAGCAGCACAAAAGTCGTCGCAAATGAGAGGTTTCAAGAGCTTCGAGTCACTTGTACTCTACTGCGGCACTAGCGGATATAAGTAACCCTCCAGCACACCAACAACTCGACAAAACGCGAGTCAGAGATCGCGTCTGAGCGTGTCAGGCCTACAAGTCTGTATACGTTCGACGACAGACTGGAATGTTGGTGGTAAGCAAACAAGATACGTTGGGGCTCGTCGACATGATTGGGAGGAAAAAATTCAAGTTGGAGGCAGGAGCCATCTGGTTTTGCAGACCCTGCGAGCTCTTCACATCTCTCTTCACATCCATCAGCCTTTGATCATCTTGCTATATCCGGAAGGAGGACGACCGAGGATGTGGTCGCGCGTCTATGGTCTACGGCTATGCCATGACCGCTCATTACAATACTATGACAGTGTCAGCTAAGGTCGTTATGATTCAAAGGTGAGTGAAAGGTACAATTTTCTGCTTTAGGCATATCTGACTTAAATCATAGCTTTGAATAGAGTATGTGGTTCACCGACACGTTCGAGGTGTGCAGCGCAACATCTAGCATTCAAGTTTCTCACTTGAGCCATTTGCCTATGCAAACCCGATCTTGGTCCGGACACTATTATTGAATGTGGTAGGTAGTATGAGTGTTCAACAAGATACTGTGTGACGTATCCTACGACAGTGCCTGTATTGATTCGTGTGCCCAGAATTGAGCTTGAAGTACTTACCCCGCTTTGCCCCCCGGGGAAATAGTACATCACGAAAATAAACATTTCGATATCTGAGAATATCTAAGTTTAGCAGCCATATCATCGTATCGCAGCCATAGCTGACCAAATCTGTCCTAAGGAATTTTGATCTGCATAGAGCTATGTGAGATCTGGCGTGAAAAAGGCTGTCACGGTGCTAGAGGGTAGTGTTGCGTAAGAAATTGCTGGGAGGTGTAAGGTAAGTAAGTAAGAAATTGGTCGTATTTGGGCGGTAAATAAAGGGTGTAAGTTACGTTTCTTACCCTCGGTCGGAGCGCCCGTACCGCCGGGTAACTTACAGTAAGTAACAGTAAGCAAAGTAAGTAAAGTAAGTAAATAATTTGGCGCCCATTCCACGCACTTAAAGTCACTCGAATTTCGCTCGTCGTTGCGTCGCTATGCCACGCATCGTCTCAAATCGTACACAATGAGCAATCTAATACTTTATTCTTCATGTACGTATAGTAATCTCGATCCTATATAAGCGAAATTCGACATACTCGACACCTAAGTCCAATCCTTGATGAGGAAGGCATCCTCCGTAAAGACCAACTTGCCCTCTGCCTGCGCCGTCGTGCCGTCGTTCTTGGGTGCAGCTTTAGTTTGCGAGCTTGCTGGGGTGACCCGTTCTGGCTCTGAGTCGGCAAGAACACTTTGCAGCTCGGCAGAGCGCAAGTTGAGCTCTGAATCGGCGCTCTCGATGTCGAATGCCCTGTGCCTTTGCGCTTCGACTCCTGCAGCTTGTGAGTCAGTCGCTGAATCTCCCGAGTACTTCTCTGCTGTCGGGGATGCTGACTCTTCGTTGTCTGGATCTTCCGGCGGCAAAGAGCCCTCGCTACCATCCAATGGTTTGCAGTATAGTAGTTCCTTGAGGTTGTAGAACTTCACCGTTGGCGAGGTGATCCTACGAGTCGCTTTCTATACGATATTATTCTCTTATAAGTAATCTAACGAAGATTTGGGAGGGAGGTCATGTTTACCTTACGCTCATTGGCAAACCATTGCCGCACCTGTACCTGGGCAAAGATGGTTGCCACGTGCATTCGTGCACGTCGAGCCGAGTTGAGCCAGGTGACTGTGGAGGCCACGCGCTCGTTAGCCATAGAGTGAGGGCGAACAGAGTATATCTTAACACCGAGCTCCTATTCAGGAGTTGATACGTTAAAATAGGGACTTTAAAACAAAAATTTAATGACTTATCGCTATCAGATCGGCACCCGGTACACCCCTGAAGCGACGGTAGTAGGAGAGCATACTCTCGGTAGGGCCGACTGGCGCGTTCCACGGGAAGAGTCCCAGGGTGAGCGACTTGAATTGATTGACGAGCTCTGACTGAAACTCCTTGGGCTTCGAAGCCCATGCCGTGAACACCGGATTGTCACCGTAAAGGATCTCATTGATGGCGGTCTTGCTAAGAAACTCGGCCACCTTGAGGTACGTCTGAGGATACTTGATCCCAGAAGGAACTCGATCAGCGGACAAGCTTCCATTGTTTCCTTTGATGGTAATCTTGGGTGGTGCCAGCTGATTTGGGTTACGAAGAATATCAGACTGCCTATACTCTAGTCAAAGATAAGATTAGCGCATGAGTTGTAGTGATGAGAGTTGGTTACTTGGAACCCACGAGGATTGAGATAGAATGCAGAGAGATACAAATCGTTCTTCTCGAAGAATCCGCGCCAACGTGTGTTCACAATATAGCGGATCTCCTCGCACACCTCTGCGGGGAAGTCAAGATCCTCGTTCTGAAGCGCATCCCTAATACTCGCGATAGTGGCGATCCAAAAGACGTAAACATCACAGGCATTGGTGGAAGTACCCTCAATGCATTCAATTGACTTCGCGAGGGGCTCTGTCACCGCAATATACCTGTCAAGCATGAGGCGGAAGTTACGGCTTCGCTTTGAGCTTCGTCGGAAGTAAGCCACCAAGCCATCCTAGCCAAGACCAAGCTAAGTAAGCGATTGCAAATGAAAACAGGTGTACGCACTCCTAAATCGATCTTTTCACCCTCCACTAGCTCACCAATGCAGTCGAAGCATCGGCGAACTGAGATAGCTGCCCAGGTGACTGTAGCAAAGCGGGTATTCCCAATGCACACCAGCCCACGTCCAATACCCTTCTCCTCGCGCAAATTGTCTAGTTGAACGGTATCGTGGGCGGCATGGCTGAAATGAGCGATCAATTTCCGCAAAACGGCAATGAACTGGAACAAAGCAATCATTAGTATCACAAAGTGGGTATAGTAGAGTTCGTATAAAGGCATGGCATCAGAGACTCACCTCAGAGAAAAAGTCAATCGCCGAGACATCCTTCTGAGTGTTACTCAGATGGTGCGCAGGGTCTTGGCAATTGAATATGATCTTCACGTCCTCCTCAAGATCGCCTCTGGCTCTTCGAGTATTGCCAGTATCATCTGCCGCAGCTGCACCGAAGCGCTTCTTCCCAATCATGTTCATGACCTAATGTATATGATCAGTAAGACTAATCTACTAGTGCCAGGGTTTACTTACCTCATCCGCGTGGCCCTTGATCCAGGAGGCAGTATGCGACACCCCACGTCCATCAGCCATCTTAATGCAGAGTTCGTCTCCGTCTGGGGTCAAGACTGAAAAGTCGTAGAAGCCGTCTTGTCGACGAGTTGTTCCGCCATCGAAGCAGAGCGTCAGATAGCGATGATTCTTCAGGTATTCGAGCTGGGCAGTCTGAACGTAGGCCTGCGCGGTAGGAAGTAGATGTTCAGTGTAGGCGGCACGGGTGAGAGGAGCATACGATGGATTGAAAAGAGCACAAAGCTCTTTCCATTCTGGATAGTCGAAAAGTGAAGGCGGAAGACCAGCAGCCACCCAAAATCGCAATACACCGTCGTCGATTCGCTCCTTCAGTTTACGTCGTCCAGCACCTTGTGCAAGCTCAAGCACGCTAGCCTGAGTGGCACGAGACTTCACTGGATCATTAGGACGGATGGGATGAGATACTACTGTGACTGATGTGCTAGTGACCGAACCAGTCTCTACAGTTGACAACGGCGACTCTGAAGAAGGAGTCGAGACAAGAGAGGGACCCGATTTAGCTGCCAGCGCCCTAGTGACCGACATGCGAACGTCAAGAGGCAAATGCATGCATGTTTGGGCGTGCGGCAACACCCTACCGCTCGTCCGCCCACTCCATGTCTTCTTACAGCCCTGTCCAGCGCATGCATACTGACGGGTACCGCCTCTGCTGGTAACTCCGGTGGGTCTCGTCAAAGTCTCCAGCAGCTGATCAGCTACGCGACCTGGACCAGGCTGACCACCAGTCGTTGTATTTCCATCCTGCAAACGGTGATCAATCTTACATACCCCAAGCTCAGACCTAACTACTCACCTCAACCTCAGGTTTGAGTCCGACTTCACAAACCGTAGGTGCGTTCTTGCTCTTTCGACTTCTCTTCTTGGATTTCCTCTTCTTCGACTTCTTCTTCTGCTTTCCCAACGCCTCCCTCTCCTTCTTCGTCAAAAGAATCTTTGTCAGCTCGCTCACATCACTTGCCACAGCCTCCGACCCTGATCCCGACTCGGAATCAGACGAGTGACTATCCCCGGACTCAGACGCACCAGAACGAGCATCGCTCTTGTGAAGCTCGTCATGAGAACATTTCTGGCCTTGTGCAGAGGATGAGAACATCGCGGGTATAGTGATACGACGGCCGGTGGAGGGTGCTGAAGAGGGAGCTGGCTGAGGGAAATTTGTCATAGAGGCAAGTTCCCATACGTTTGGAAAGCGAGCTGTTGTTCCGGTGCTGAGAGCTACAATCCGATGGAAGAGTGCCATCCGTGCAAGCGATGCGTGATGAGTGCCGGACGGAAGCAGAGAGTACTGGCTAGGTAACAGATAGTGGGCAAGGGAGGCGAAGCTTAGTATCCCGCAAGAGAACCCATCGGATTGAGGTATGACATCCATAGTATCAACTGTGAACCCTTCGAGCTGATGCTGCTCTAGAAACCAGCCTAAGGCCTTCACTGCACGAGAAGACGATGCATTGACGGCGGGCCTGAGTGAGTCGGCATACAGAATACGACGTGATGGGCGATCGACAGCGGCGGCTACCCAGTGGTTGCCGTCAATGTGAAAGATACCTCCGCATTGAGTTACCGCACCTGTAGCGAGGTCATCACCCAAGGTGTGCAAGTAGCGAGTGGAGCCGTTGTTCAGGTACTTGCCATCACGGTGTAGGAATGAGAGGCGGGCAGTGTTTTCGACGTGAAGGATATGGCAGGTTGGTGTGGCAGAACTAGTAGGCGGGGTTGAAGCACTAACGGAGGCACTATTCCCCAGTGTTCGGGCGTGCTGTGCAATGTCGAACTGGAGAACTGAGAGGAGAAGATTGATTACGTCTGAAGAGGCCCATTCGTTCGAGAGGAGTTCGGACAAGACCACGTTCTCGACGCGGAAATCATCAAGACGGGTCGACCCATTCCAACGTAGGTGCTTTGCAAGTTCAACAGTGTTGTCTACAAAGTCCCTGACATCCTGGCGTATAGCGTGTACAAGGGCCGGCGACTTATTGAGATTAGCAGCCCACTGGAAGGTACGCTGCCATGCTTCCGCCGCGCGCACAGCATCATGCAGTAGCTTCCAGCAGACAAGGACCGCGAAGGGAAAGGATGTGCCGTGGTAAGTGATCGACCGTGCACCGCGCTTCCATTCATTGACCTCTCTGTCGAAGAGAGCTCGAACGGATACATCTGCGGGAAGCGGTAGCGTTTGCAATCGGGCCCAAGTGAGATTAGAGGGCACGGGAGGCGACGGCGAGAAGGCTGGCTGGGTGGTTTCGGCATTTGGCAGAGCGACGACAGGTAGCGAGAGCTGCAGGAGCTCTTCGACGGTCATACCGTCCTGCAGCCGGCGAATGTGAGGATCTACCACTTGCATTGGGCCTATCAAAAGCCGGCATTGGAAGTCCTTGTCTTGCGGAAGATCCGCATCTTCGGCTTCGATGTCAATAGGTGGGTCGGCGGGTTGTAGAAGATGCGGGGATGCCATCTTCTGTGCAGTGAGAACGCGAAGGCACTCGGAGGACTCAAAATTTAAAGCTAATTTTCCCTTATATATTTTCCTTGACCTCGCAACCCGTAGCAACCCGTAGGAACCCGCCATGCCGTCTCGTAGCACACTCTTACCCTATGACGCATTGCCGCTATCGATTTTGCACCCCCGCCTTTTATTTACCATTGTTTACATGCCCGACGAGCGGCAAATGTAAGATATGTAATTTACTATGTAAATAAAGTAATATTTGTTTACCGTAAGTTACAGGAGGGTTTCTGACGCAACACTACTAGAGGGTGATAAACGTTTTCCACGGTGCGAGACGTTTCGCACCCCATCGCATCAAAGAGAATGTGTGCGTTGGGCAGATCTGCGTTGCCTGGGCCTGGGTGTATAATCGCGTGCGGCGGCGTGCCGAATTGCTTGTTCAATTTTCACCATACATTGAGGGATCTACCAAATACATATATTTCATCTAGCTAGATACATTAGATGACGGGCCTGAGTAGCTACGCAAGTATATGCTCCTTGAACGGAAGCAGAACGAGGGAGAGTGCGACATCGCACCCGTGGGACAGCGATGTTTGGTATGATGTGTGTACTGGTGACGGTATAGAAGAAGTGGGAGTGCGAATGAGGGATGCATACCGGCCTTTGAAGATTCGACAGTTCGCTGTGGGTTTCATTCGATTGCGTGAATATGTGCGACATTACAGATGAGGAGAATTAACTTACCTGGGGCTCGTCTGAGAAAGCCTCGGGTGTGAGTACGACAGCCGAGCTTCGATAGGAGCTTTCTGGTCCTGGTTCTAGGATAGCGCTGCTATGCTCTGTAGTATTATTGAGATCTCGGATATAGGACTGGGAAGAACGACTCACGCATCACTATCCCGATTCTCAAAGGGCCGTGCGCACAGTGGACCTCATAAGTTACACGATAGCGATTACTGAGGGCAGGAGACATAGCACAATAAGATCACTTACCAGCGTGATCAATGGGTAGACTGATTTAAAACCCTGTGTTGCGCCTCGTGGTAGATGGAGCTGTCAACGATGTAAGTCGTAGGAGGCGCATATAGTCACGGTACACATGGCAGCTCACCGTGTGAATGCCCATTCGGCGTCAGCATAGTAGCGACGAAGAGAATCCACGCTGCTGAGTGAACTGGACTTAGCCTTAGTAACGTCGATATCGAGACAGCCTGAGCGACCTTCGTAGTTTGCCTCCGATACGGGACCAGGACCTGTCTTCAGGATGAAGTACGTGAGCGGCAAACAGCGTTGTCTAAGGCATATATAATGACAGAGGGAAAGCTAAGAGACATCTGGGGCGCAGTTTGTGGCGGTTCGAGAGCAAGAGGGACTTCGTGAAGGAGAGACTCATATGTGCCTCCAAATTAAGGTTTTTAGCGCCACATCGAGTCATGTGACCGCGATTTCGCACGAAGCACAGCGGCTACTGTGACCGGTAACGACGCTCTTGCAACTTCATCCAGCACGCAGTTAACTTTATCTCTAGCTTTGGCTGCTACTCTTTGTACGCACGTTTATGAGACAGACCGCAATGGATCACTTGGCAGTCACAAACTGGAAGGCGACTTACTTACGTCGGTTCACTTGTGGCAGGTCCTGAGTTCGAATAAAGGAACCTAGATAAGATACAGACACGGCAGCATTGTCAGGTGCAGAATGGACTTGCGAGATCTGAAAGAGGTACGCCTCTGAATACACCGAAACTCTGTGAATATGGCTGCCATGGGCTGAAACGAATTTTCAGCACGATTTCAGGGTCCACCATATCCCTTTCGTAGCAACTGGGACTCTCGATTCCAGCCGCTCCCTCCGATATTGAATTGAACACCCTCCGTACGACGCACACCGTGACGAGTAATAGACGCAAAGGAATTCCTGATACGTACTGCCGAGTCATCAGTAATAAGCAGAAAGCACTCAAATGGATGGTGTAGGTATCAGCCTCGGCTTCGACAGTAGCAAGAATGAGGATATAGATGGCGATTATGAAGATTTATGCTCTCCAGCGAGGTATGTACCTCGCTCCTGATTACTTGGAAGTCACCTCAGTTGATACAAGTGTAGTACTTTCAAGCGCAATACGAGTCTCGTTTGCGGCGCGTCAGACCCAGCACAGACCTCTACCTTTTGCGGCTCTGGTGTGTATTATCATGCAGGCGGACCGTTTGTATGTGTTGTATAATTCTGATTCTGTAATCATATGCAAGCCGTGTCACTCCTAGCGATACATAGCTCCAAACCCTCAACTTCACGACTGCTTCCTGCAGCCGTCTCACCGCGGTCGATTTCTGCGGGGGAATTTGTGTTGTCAATGTAGCCGCAATACTGTCGTTTGCAACTTATTATCATGATTGTGAAGCTTCGCCACCGCAATACGGGTGTCCTGAACTTAGAAAATGCTTTGGGTACTTGTATATACTACTGTGGGAGCATAAGTAGATCACGTCCAAGCATCGCAGATCTCACATATCCATGTCATGATATTGTCCTTTCCACCGTGCCCGGCATTGCTCAGGTCAAATCAACGTGAAAAGTTCAGATCAGCCGTGGAAAAGGAACGCCACAGTGGCGGGCGTTTAGCACCTGTGCGAACATCTGGCACGCCAGGTCTACCCAGATCCCGACTTGTTTATTTTCGTGATGTAACGGCCGGCTTGAATGTCAATTATCACCGCGTTATATATGTGCGTTCATCTCGTCTCGTTTTGAGAGAATGAAGACGATGCTTTTTGCGGCAGAGGCTTTGCTTGCCCAATTCAAAGTAGATCTGCAATGTTGAGCGACTTGACAATATCTTGATATCACTAGGCGTTGTCGGTGGTGTGGTATGCACCTGCTTGAAAGAATTGCCGTACCATAATCACTCGCTAATATTCACCGACAGACTATATAAGCCAGGCGACCTACCAGCTGGGAAGACAGCTACAAATCTCTACATTCCATTGTATTCGCGCCCAAGTGTCTCCTGCAGCCCGTCAATGTCGTATCCCTCTCACCCCTCTCAGGCTACTGGTATTGACATTGCCCAATTACAAGCGTTGTGAGCAGTATCTATCCCTTGTTATGGCTCTTTTTAACATATCTCCGACGTACAGCGTAATCAACACTCGTGTCATTGTGGCTTGTGCAGGTAGAATTCTTTTTCAGATCATTGTACTTCATCGTTATTATTCGATAACTAAACTTTACGCCAGCACTATATTGCTATGAATGGATCATCACGTTCGACCAAGATATGACCCACATCTGGACTGGAAAGTGGTCGCTATCTACATGGTTGTTTGCTGCGATGCGGTATGCGACCTTGCTCAACGTGGTTCTGCAATTGGGGCCTACTCCGAGTGGCGTTGTACGTAGCGCCTTACAGGACAATTCTCGTCAATCACTGACTATTTGCCGCAGGGGTTGGTACACGCTCCTTTGCCCGGCTTTCCAAAATCTAACCACCCGGAGTTTGTAGCTGTGCGTGGATGATACACCTTGCTGAGGCGACCGTCATACTTCAATTCGCTGTATCCGCACGTCAGTTCGTCATCTTATTCACTGTCTGTGCCAGCTCTGAATTGTTGTTGTCCCTCAGTGTTAACAGGCTTGCGCGCGTATGCTCTTTGTGACCGGAATATTTGGGTGCTTCTGGTCGTTGTCCTCCTCGGCTCCGCACCAATAATTGTGAACGTGGTGAGTTCGTACTAATATTCTTGATATACCTCCTAGTGTACGACAGATTGTCATCTAACCTTAAAAAACAGGTGCAGTATGCCCAGGAGGAAGTAGTACTTATGGTATCATTTCCTGCAAGTGTTTGTGAAGGATCAACCTCTTTCCCCGCCGCTGTCATCACAGGGTTTGTGATTTCGCGTATCTGCTAAGAAGCCCGATGCTAAGCATGTATACGATCTTTGTGGTTTACTATAGAAGTAAGTGCCTAGTTCATTAAGGTCATGCAGAAATTGATTGTTCTTCGGATACCCAGTGTCACTTAGTGCACGTATTGCAGTTATTATCGCAGATTCTGTGGCCCTAGCGGTAGCATGGTGGAAAGCGATTGGGACGGTACGAGAGGCATCTCGTTTCAATATCGAGGTCCCACTTGAGAGGGCGTTGATCGAGGACGGTAAGCTCTCGATAATTGCACCACCTAGGGCGCTGTAACCATCATATTAAAACTCTCATCGCGCAGGCACTTTATTTTTCTTGTAAGTTCAGGCCATAATTTGTATAGAAACTCACGCTGAATAACTTGCGCAGGGCACTCTTATTTTTGAATATCTTCGATATACTGGCCACCAAGGTTGTACGTCGTCTTTACATGAGTACTTCCTCGTGTAAAAACTATGAAGAACTAAAATCCCACCAGGAAGTCTTGGCGAGTTTTAATTTAGCCTACTGTTTCTTCGTGCCGTCCGTACAGCCAATATTCTTGCTCTCGTATGATTCTCATAATTATTCTTTTCAACTAGGCTGTCATCAATCACGGTGTGCAGATTTATTATCAACCTAAAGCAAGCCGTCGGGCAGCCAGCACAGGATAGCTCCGTATTCCGGTCGTCAATTCACTTCAATTCGAACATTGGCAGACGGGTTGGCAACGCCTCATCGAATGTTCCCGGAGAGGAAGGAAGCATCGATATGGAGGGTGGTGGCCCCCAAGAGCGAGATACAGTAGAACCCGAGGATGATGAGATTATATCCCCTCCTGGCTCCGCCCCTTCAAGTTCCGATAGGGTCTTGGGGAGACTGGAGGTGGGTGAGCTTTAAGAGGCTGAAAGTGTCTGTGAAGACTAATTGTTTTTGTACAGGGCCCTCTAACCATCGTGTGATGTAATGATATATGCAGGCTAGCATTTGTTGACTCCCTACCAGACCTGCCCAACTTCCTCTCTGTTTGCTGTTCCTTCTTTCTTCACTGCACCTAAACCAATTTCGATAACCTCGTACCAGTTTCCCCGAATGTCGACTCTCCTAGAAATACATTACGAGACTCTGAAGCCCTTCGAGTCGGCTTCAGGGTTGTGTTGATCTCCTTCGAAATCTATGTACTTCCTTGTGTGTTTAATCTTACTAGCTATGTTGTATCGGATCAAATACTATTATTGTGGTGATATAACTAGTCGCAGTTCATGTACATACATGTAATTATGACAAGATCTCACGAGGTGACTAGGAAAGTACAGCTTGAATGACTTGAGATAAGTAAGTACTACCAACTGAGGCCGGTCATAGCCGATGTCGACCGGAGAACCATATGAGCGCCCACGTATTGATCAAGTTCAAGTTCAAGTTGAAGCTGTACATATCGGTACTTCCTGCGGTCGGGAGACTAATCTAATCGACAGTTATTCCCCAGTAAGTTCGTCATTAACCTTCAAGCAGAGAAAGGCCATATTGAGAGTTTCTCCCCTCCGGCTTATTAACTTTCCAGCACGGCCTGAGAGACGTGTGGACGAGATCACCCGCCTGGATACTATTATGCTACCCAAGTTTGCAAATCCGCATCTCCTCAGACAGGCAACGCAGACAGTCTCTCGAGCGGACATCTATACAGAGCACAGCGTCTCTGGCGCGTTGGATATTGAAGAGGACGCACAAGACGACGTGCTGGCCCTTGAGGGACTGTTGAAGCGATCCCTGGGAGACTTCCATTTTGATACCAGTATTCCACAGCAAAGTCCTACGAAGACAGAAGAGCGGAAGCACAAGCGACGAAAACTCGAGAAAAGCGAAGACACCCAGGTCGCTGATGAAGATGAAATTGTTTGTGAGCCCGCAAGTTACTTTTATGAGACCGTTCATGGCCTTATGTTTCTGTAGCATTCAGGCTGTTCTCAAACGCTCCTCCCAAAACTGTGTCTCTGAAACCGAAACCAGCTCCAGAGGTAAAGTGAGTATGTGATGTCGCCATCGTTCATTCTCTTCCTAACTAGTTTCGACAGAATTGTAGAACGTTCATACGAGGACGATGACGCAGAAGCTTCTCGTCGAGCTGAGCGAGCTAAGGCAGTGGCTGTTGATTTTGACTGGATATTGGAACAATCTCGACAGCCGATATACGTCAGTATAGTAAGTGTGTTACTCTACAGTGCTCTAACCTCGTTATATTCAGCGAGGGCACCTACGAGACGACAAGATTATCCACGCCACACTCGACGCTCAAATCGGACCTCTCCCTGCGCTCATGGTCGCAGAATTGCCCAAACCTCCACTCGGTGAACCATCACTACCACTTTCCTCGTTAAAGCTGCCTGAAAAGGACCGTCCAAGCCCACACGACTTCCCCGCAGACAAGATCTGCTGTCCCGTAATCTCCGTCGCAGAGCAAACCAGCCCCGACACCCAGGGAAAGAAGCGGAGGAGAAGGCGTAAAACACGCGATGTCGTAGCGAGACAACCTCCGTCGTTCTTCAGACCTTTGCGCGAATGGGGAGGTAAGAGCGCGGGTTACGCGATGGGCTATGAGGGGAGTCGGAGTGTACCTGTTGGAAGTACGAGGCAGTGGAGGTATAGACGGGATGGTATGCGCTCCGGGGTGATGTCAAAGTGGTGACGTGGTTCACGGCGTGTAGTAGTTACTGCATGTAATGAGTATTCTCGTATATCGACTACGTATATACGTACTGTAGTATGCTGGCGATAGTTGTACAGCTGAACATGGTCATTACACTGTTTATATACTGGTAATAGTACTCGGTATGTAGCGTATGCTAGACGCATTACCTATGAAAAAGATAGCGACTGAGCAAAGATGGTATAAGTATGTAAATGGATAAATCCGGACTCGGACTGCAGATGAAAAGCAATACAATAAGTCTGAAAGTTTAAAAGTGTGTTGACCTAATGGATAGCCATCCTTGAATTTTGCTCGCCGACGAGCTGATCTGCGAACTTGATGTTCATAAGAGTCTCGATGGTTACCTGGGGGCCCTTTTCTTCAACATCGCCAGGGCGTGCAGCACCGCGATTCAACCAGAGCCACTTATAACCAAGATGGTACTTGATAGAGGATCCCCAGCGGAGGGCAAGACCTTCCGTACCAGCGGTTTTGTCGTCCTCTGCAGAGTCCCAGCCGGGCCACTCATAATAGCGCGGTCCAGGCAGACAGTTGCTGCGAAGTGCGCTTCAGTTCCAAATCTAAACAGCTCGACAAAGATGACTTACAAGTGGACAAGTTTCGGACGGATAACTTCGCCCTGATGAGGCGTCGCCCAAGTATGCGATTGAATCTTCAGCTCGTCTTCTTCCGTCGCGTCGTCCTGTCCAGGGAGCATATTCGTGATATACATATCCGCCAAACAGCTAGAAATCTCCCAATCGTAATGCAAATGCGCGAACATCCCCTTCTCTGCTTCTTCCTCGCTATTCATGTACTTGATGATCGCCCACCAGAATGTCTGGTCGCCGAGCGCGATCTCTTCGTATTTTCCACTTTGCTCGCTGGGAGGCCCGAATAGCGCACGGAAGGCCGGCGGCGCATATGCGGGGAGACGGGGTGTGGCCGAACGGTAGTACGAAGAGTCCATGAGTCGTAGTCGGCGGAGGGCCTCCAGATCCAGGAGCATGACGCAGGAGCAGATCTTGTTGGCGTCGAACCACTGTGGGGCGAACATCTCTGGGTGTGTTGGCATCGAGATGACAGTAGTTGGGGGAAGCGTGTGTTGGAAGTGGTCCCATAGGAGGTATGGGTCTGAGATGAAGTAGGCATCTGTGTCGACGAAGACCGCTTTCTTGACTGAGGGAGGGAGGATCTCGTGGATGAAGAGCTTCATCAAGCCAGCTGAACAGCGCCCAAGTCACCAAGTTACTGGAATGAGTGATCGGTGAAAGCAGACCGTCGCGAAAGAAACTCACGAGTGCCGGCGGCGTGAGATGTATGGATGGTCCCTTCACGCTCAATCCTGTCTAACATATCCTGCCAGGTAGGTCTGTAGAACCTGAATAGTATGTTGTATCGCGGACGTTTGACCAACGCCAGTCGTTTTTCGAGATACGCTTGCGCTTCTTCGTTGCAGATAATGTGAATGTCCACCGGCCCGGAGGTATACATTAGAATTGACTGATCGTCGGTGTTAGTCCTATCACGAATAGGCAGTCGAAAAGCTATGCGGTGACGTACCTTGAGCAAAATTGCACCCTCTGCTGCTGAGTCCTCTCCCCATATAATCAAGGAGAATACCATAGGATCCGGTGTGCTTGTAACGATCTGTGTCGTGGGTTCTGGTGACGTTTTGTCTTGTGATACTGGGGGAGGGTTTGGGTGCGCTGGGATCACAACTGGTGGCTGTGGCGGATGGTCATGGAACACTATATCATTGTGGTGTCCAATGGCAGGCGGAGGTGGCGGAGAGTCGACACCGATTGTCTCGGAATAAGAAACACTGCTTTCCCCATTGAAAGCAAAGTATCGCAGTGGCAGCGCAATGAGGACCAGGAGTCCAAGAAAAGTCAGCTGTTTGAGTAACAGTGGTCTTCTATTAAACTCTCTGGCTTTCGTTCGCCATGATGGAATGAACGGCGCGCGAGCGTCCACGTCCGACATGTCTGTTTCCATCTTTCTGTCAGTTGGGGAGTGAGAAAGCAGGAATAGCGACGCACCCTGAAGAAGACAAGTGGATAGAAGGTTGTGGTTATAAAGCAAGCCACGTCGTGCCTAGCAGTCAAAAAGTTGGTCTAAACGCGACTAACAAACGAAGATCATTGTACGCGAGCGCTACTGTCTTCGGTGATCGGATTTTTGACAGAGTACTCAGCCTTACTTTAGCGATTTGAATGCCAGGCAACCATCGGCGAAACTGTAGAAGACAGCGAGCGGTGAGTTTGTGGCAATGATCATCGACCAAAAGTTAGAGAATTGTCAAAAAATCTGTGTCATCTACGGACAAGATCTTACCTCCAATAACCGCGAGCTTGACTTTGAGCTTGAAATTTCGATGTCAGTAAAGACTCCGAGATCCTCCGAGATCTCATGTTCACGATGCTGAGCCAGGGCAGTTAAACTTGCCTGGACCATCTATGCTCTGGCCCATCGAGGTGAGAGCAAAAACAATTTCGAGATTCTAGTTGGTCGCCTACCTTTAAAAGCCAAACGGATCTCGCAGATGGAAGTTGCGCAGATACGCATCAGCCGATCGCTGGTTTTCAAATGAGCCGAATTCGTGTGGCCCGAGAGCGCGGGAAGTCTCTTGCCTCCACTGCGACCATGAGAAAGTACTTGCTTACCGACTCGGAGTCCAGTACAGAGATGTTGGATAAGCTTTCGCATGCTGTCGAACATGCTTTCAAGCATACTTGTGCTGTGGTCTTCTAAACCGGAATCGTCCGAGTGCTGGACGACATATCTTAGTACTTAATGCAGCAGGATTGCATGGTACGTAAGGTGCGTTATTCTACCGAATATGTCCGCAGACTTCTCAAAGCACGAGACATAGCTGCTATAACCGATATTAGTGTGGTATACAACTCCGATTCCTTCACGAAGACTAGAATCAAACGCGTTAAGCAAGGACTTCCAACGGTCGGAAACACAGCTCGCACTTCGTAGCATTGGAACTTGAACTGTATAGAGAAGTGGTGAAGATGCTACTATACTGACTGGGCATTGCCGAATCAGCGTTAGTTTACTTGGGGGACGTCTACCTACGTCTTCGACCACAGCATCTTGCCTGGTTACAGGCCCCACTGTTCTAGCTAGTCAAGCGGCGGCAGTCGTCAGAACACGAAAACTATGTACAGTCAACTATCTCATAATGCATAACTCCCGAGCCCTCAATTTCTCGTCCGCTGCGCCACGTCCCGCGACTATATATTTTTCGAGTACGTAGGCACAACCGTATTCCTTGTATGCATATCTGAGCGCAATCCCGAGCCTGACTTTGGGGAGGCATTTGACCAAATCATGCAAAATGTGTTTATGCATTATGAGATAGTTGACTGTATGTAAGTGGAGCTTTACGTGCGTGTACACTCATGTCTTATCCACCTTTCTCAGTAACGTCAGGGCACATGAGAAGATGGTTGTGCTATAATTCCATAGAAATGAAGAAAGAAAATCCAGCGCAGCAGTATGACCGCACAATGCCCTATTGGCGAATGTTCCTCGTACAGAAGAATTGCTATGACGGAGGCGCATCATGTAGGTATCAACGGCAGAATCTCACAGGACAAATTGCTCGGCGCCGTTAAACTGATTTCTGACGCAATGATCAGTGCACGAGTCGTCCTTGAGGCGTTAATATCACAGCCATGCCGTATGGAAATGAATTCACGTCGTCGCGTCCGGTGGTATCAAAGTACAAAGGTAGAAGAAAAGCAACATGGCGATGAAGGCTCTGACCTCATGTCATGCCTTCGTTAATGTGAGTTGTCGCCGCTTCCGCGTCGTATCATCCTGTGGATACTGACATGAGACCTTCAGGTTCTAAAGCTAGAATATCTCTAGGACCTCAGCTCCGACTTTCTAGCTGCACATCTAACGGAAAAATAGGATATTCATGCATCTTTCTCTGGGTCACGCTACGTTATATTCACCGCGTCTGCAGTTTCACAGATGAAATAATCATACCACGCGCCCCGACCTATCTTCGTCGGTCCGTCCCATTTGTCAAGAAGCGAACGGACCCGCCATGCTATTCTCCACTCAATATGGAGCCACATTCATCAGTTCATCGTTTTATACTCCAGCCGCCATGTTGGCAATGTACGTACACACCCACGTCCAGGGTGGTGTGGAGTATCTGTCAGTGCGCATACGACCAGAGAACCGTCGTGCTCCATGGTGACAACGTACGCACAGGGCGGCCTGCGGAGAAGACGGGTGCCTAAGGGCCAGGAGAGTATATATATCGAGCTGGTCGACCTTAGCGATTCAGCAAGCCACAAGCCAACCAGCCAGTGGAAGTCTTCAGCGAAACGCACCGCCAGCAGATTACTACCCCCCAAATCAACCACCATATTCCCTCCTATCAACATGTTCGCCTCTATCGTCGGCTTCACCATGCTTGCCCTCCCGATCCTTGCTGTCGCCACCCCCGCTCCCGTTGTCGCTCGTGCTGACTGCAGCACCGGACCCATCCAGTGCTGTGAATCCACGGAGACGGTGAATATAGCTCATACTCCTCGAGATTGTCCCGCTGATGAATCTATATATTCGATTGACAGGCTGGCTCTCCCGCGGGCGCTGCCCTTCTTGGTGGCCTTGGCGTGGTCGTGCAGGACGTGAACGTCCTGCTCGGCGTGACCTGCTCTCCCATCAGCGTCGTTGGCGTGGGCAGTGGCTCCGAATGCAACGCCAGCCCCGTCTGCTGCGAGAACAACAGCTTCGTAAGCAGAATCATTACTGCATTTCATAGGAG
Organism: Irpex sp. Y119-03; assembly: GCA_037042295.1. Lineage (NCBI taxonomy): Eukaryota > Fungi > Basidiomycota > Agaricomycetes > Polyporales > Irpicaceae > Irpex > Irpex sp. Y119-03. Next base: position 132,022 of record JAXQKB010000055.1, read on the forward strand.
ATAGCTCATGATATCGTGTTTATACGAACAGGGGAGCCTCGTCTCCATCGGCTGCGTCCCCGTCCAGCTGTAAGAGCGCACTGCAGAAGTAACGCGTCGAAGAACATTGAACTATCGAATGTGAATGTATACGTACCGAATTGAGCTCTGTTTGTACCAGTATACCTCACGAAACCTTGTCTGCAAATGAGTCCGATATGCACGAGCGTTGATAAACCCAGAACGATACATGAGAGCAACTGGCAGTGGAACATGACGGCAGATGAGGTACAAGATAAACGGATATGCGGTTGAAAGACTCAGGTCGAGCTACTACTCCGCCGATTTCGGCTTCTTTTTCTGCAAAGGAAAGTGAACATTAGCGATGAGGATGTGCTGTTTCTCATTGAAAACTGAGTCTGGACACGTACATATGCGACCGCGTCAAAGTCGTATTTGATACCGGCCTCCTCCAGCTTACGCTTTTTCTGCGCCTGACGCTTGATCAGCCGCTTTTCGGCCTTCTCCTGCTGCTCTTCTGTCCGTTCCTATAGTTTCAAAAGCGTCAGATAAGGGCGAGATAGAGTAGATAGACTCTGAGATGCTACCAACCTTGTTGTGCTTAACCCGGGCGACACGAGCGTTAGGTATTGCCCGCCACTTCCTGTTGGCACCGACCCATAATTCTGGGTGGACCTCATCCTTGGGGATGACCTTGCAGGTTAGGATATGCCCCATGAGAAGATAGTTGTCCATCGTCTCAGCGACAATCTGGGCTACGGAGGAAGAGTCGAATTCGATAAAAGCGTAGTGCTTTGAGCGGCCAGTCTATATATTGATCATTTAGCGTAATTTCGCGAGAAAGGGCTGAGTTATCGTACCTTCTTATTGCGAGATAGTCGTAGACGCGTCACGTCTCCGAACTGCGAGAAATACGCTTTCATCTGTGTCTCGTAGAAACCGTGAGGTATACGGCCCAGGTAGATGACACCTCGGTCTGCGGTCTATCGAGATGACATTAGAGCAGGTACATGGTACGAGTTATAGTACACATACCGGCTTCTTCTTAGCCTTCTCGAGTTTCTGCTTAACAATGGCGTCGTCCTTGGCTATCGTGGGGAGTTTCGTGACTTCAATGGGATCGGGGTCCGCGTTCATCTCATCGTCAGAGGAGTCGGCATCGTCTGTCGAGAATCCGAATAAGTGAGCCTCTTCTTCGTCAGACCCTTCCTCCTTCTCTTCAGCAGACTGGTTCGCCTCATCCTCATCCTCTTCAACAGGGGAAGCTGCCTTCTTGGAAGATCGAGTTTTCGATGCAGCTGCTTTTTGTGACTTGTCTGCAGACTTTCCTGACTTCTTAGACTTCGAGCTCTGCGCCTCTACCTCCGAATCCTCAGCATCACTCTCCTCTACTACAACTTCTTTCCCTTTCTTCGCCGGTTTTGTCTGTGACTTGCTCGCCTTAGACCCCTTCTTCACCTCTGTTATTCCCTTCTCTACCTGCGTCGCAGTTTCATCGTCCTCAGCCGCGGGCTTGGAAGCTTTCTTCGACTTCTTCGGAGAAGGACCCTCTTCCGTAGATACGACCGCTGCGCTCTTGCGCTTTCCTTCCGCTGTTTTGCTTGGAGCTGCCGCTTCCTCCGCCGTTGTGGCTTTCACTTTTTGCACCTTTTGTAGCAGCGACTTCGACGCTGGTGCCTTTGGCTTTACAGCGCTGATGAGTTTAGCCTTTGTCGGTTTCTCCGTTGTTGTCTTAGCCATGATTGCAAAGCCTGAGATGAGATAGGAATGAAGTAAGAAATATGAGTAACACAGGCAGGATCGCGTCCAAAATTTCTGTTAGGCGCTCGGCGTTGTGGCGTCGCCCAATTTGGACATGGCTTGTTTGGCATAAGCTTTTGATCCAAACAACGCCTGGCGTGCCAGTGACTGGCCACAGCGTGTGTCAGTACCTTCCATCATTGCCTGCTCGTCGTCTGCAGAGTTTTCTCTAAAATCATGGACGAAACTCCCCCGCCTCATCATAGTTTTGCTATTCCAGCTATTCCAAACTTGCCGACACCATCCAGTTCGCGGCCTCGCCACTCAATCGGCTCCTCATTCTCCTATGGCCCTCAGTCATTGGTCGACTCTCTCACTGAAGGAAATTCAAGTCACATAGCATCAAACCCAATACCTTTTGCACTGGACCCAAATCGATCAATACTTCCTGCTTCGCCTTTCCGTTCATCTCCTGCGATCCCGCGAAGAGCCAAAGCATCGGCCAACAGGCATCCTCTTGCGAATGACACCACCGATGTTTTCCAGGACTCAGAACTCGAAGATGAGGAAGAGCGTGCTGGATACGAGTGGGGTATGGTCGATAGGATGAGACTTTGGCGACACGATGCCTTGATGCAACACCTATATGAGACAGCTGCTTTCTGGGGAGACAAAATCGTCAGTTGGACAAGTACGTGTTTTTACGCGTCTTACACTACTAGTGCTCTTATACGGGATAGATGACCCAAATGACGCATTCTGGCTTGCTCAGACGTACTTCCAGACTCATCAGTACTCGCGTGCCGAACGACTCCTCACTCGTCCATTCCCTACGAACCCTCCACCACCACCTCGAGCTGCAGGTCTATCAAATGCAGCTTTTAGGCCATTTGGGCATACGACAAACGCAAAGGGCAAGGGCAAGGAAACTGAACTGTCGTTTTTTGCTTCCGAACCTCTACACGAACCTCGCTTGCCTGTCGGTGGTCCAGGGGAGCTGTTCAATATCGCCAATGAACAAGCGGATTCAGTGTCCCGTCTTGTGGATATGAGCGTAGCGTGTCGATATCTAGCTGCACAGTGCCAAGTAAGACAGGGCAAGTGGACTGAAGCGACAGAGATGCTTGGAGAGGCCAATCCTTTCCGTGGGTCGGGCAGGAGTGGACCTGCCATACCGAACATGGACGGTGGAATTAAGGTGTGTTGCCTACTTGACATTGCATTATGTATACTAACCGTGTCAAGATTGAAGCATCTATGTGTCATTTGCGTGGATTGCTAATGCTGAAGCTGAACCGCGGCGACCAAGCGAAGCATTGTTTCATGGAAGCACTAGCTCTTGACGTCAAGTGTTATGAATCTTTCGAGCAGCTGATAAGCGGAGAAATGATGACACCAAACGAAGGTTCGTGAGGTGCCGTATCGTGATGTCTGTCCTGACCAGAGTCCACAGAGTGGGAGTTCGTACAGTCGCTAGCCTACAAGGAGCAGACACCCGCGGATGCTGAGTTCGTGAGGATGATATATACCTCACGACTGCGCAAGTACAAACACGGCGAGGAACACGCCATCGCCCGCCGCAAACTTGTGGAAGATTACGGCCTCGGTGACAACCCAGACGTGCTCTATAGCTTCGCGGATGCCCTGTACTCCCAATTCAGGTGGGCAGATTGTCACGTAATCACAAGCAGGTGAGAGCTAATATGATTTTCTTCGAAGCTGGTTGATTCAGATCGTTTCAGAATCCTCGGTCTGGTGTCTGTGCATGCACCTACGATGCCGTTGCATATAGCGTGTCTATATCACTTGCCGCATCTACACTCCAAACTGTTCATACTCGCACACGAGTTGGTCGAACGCGAGCCTGAATCACCGATTAGTTGGTACGCTGTAGGAGTCTGGTATCTTACCACTAAAAAGTGGTCAGAAGCTAGGACGTATTTCAGGTATGTCGTATTCACCCGGTGTCATCTGTAGCATCTTATCAGTTTGCATAGCAAAACCTCGCTTATGGACCCGCGGTTTGCTCCTGCTTGGATAGCCTTCGCGCATACATTTGCTTTGGAGGGCGAGCACGATCATGCGGTCACTGCTTACTCGACTTGCGCTCGCATGTTCACAGGGTACGCTTCGCCAACTCATGGAATCAAGCTCAATGCTAATACTAAACTAGATCTCATCTTCCCCTGCTGTTCATTGGCATGGAGCATATAGTCCTCTCAAATCTGCCTCTGGCGGATGAGGCGTTGTTTGCTGCGCAAACAATGTGTGATAGCGATCCGTTACTCGCCAACGAGCAAGGCGTGATGGCTTTCAACCATGGGGAGTGAGTACCGAGAATGTTTTATCGTGGCTTCTCAAAGAACTGAACTTACGACTCATAGATACGAAAAGGCTGCTGAGCTGTTCCAACTTTCTATCAACCTTGCACAGGTGACGCAAAGTTCAGAGATTGCATGGGCCACGTTATACGTCAATCTAGGGACATGTTTCCGTAAACTAAAGTCAGCGAATTACGCTCCATATGCTTGACTTTTCAGCTAACTAACGGTTGCAGACGATATCCCGAGGCTAAGACGGCCTACCAACGCGTCCTGCAGCTCACACCCCTAAACGCAATCGCTCTTGGTTTCCTCGGGATGGTCCATCATCTCATGGACGAGCTCGACGACGCTATTCTCAGATACCACCAGGTGCGCACGTCAGAATGAATACATCATTGGCAGGTATACTGACCTGGTATGCTGCTAGACATTGAGTATCGACCCAATAAACGGGCATATCATCGAGCTGCTTAATTCTGCACTGCAGAGTAATGCGGCGGCTGGGATCATGGGGCAGAAGGGGCTCCCGATGGGCGATGAGGAGTGGTCGAAGAAGATGAGGGAACATCGGAACAAGGGTAAGGACGTGGCGAGGTTGCCCAAAAGAGACGATGCCGTTGCTGTTTGATATATGAGCAATTCAATAGCAATATCGGTTGGAGCTATGCTGTATGTATCGTGCGCTCTTTCCGATGAGAGACAGTGAAATACAGCGTTATATGAATGCTGTGTGCGTACAAATGCTTAGTATTGATACAAACTAATGTGGTGATACTTGACGTCGTCATAAATATGCCCGTGGGGAGGGTATCCCGAATTTCTATGGGATGCGTACAGAGCCCTGTTGCCTTCCCCTGTCGTGAGCTATTAATATTAATTTGAGTGCCAATGGTCGTCGAAACCAAAGTTTCTGAAGTCGAGTTGCTGGTCTCTTTCCGTTTTAGGCTGATATGGTGGCCAAGAGCGCGGACGTCAGCGAGCGGACGTAATAGCGCCAAGGAACGACCTTGGTATTCATCGGCGCCAATCACTCACAGTGTCGTTGAGGTTGCAACTGGGAGTGTCCGAGATAGACAGACGATCTTCATCAATCCTGTCATGGTCGACAACAGAGACCTAAATATTAATGCATGATAGGGACGCCGCCATCACGTATGGTCTGTCAGAACGAAAGGGCCAAGGAGGACGGAGGAGATGAAGGACTGCTCACTACCGGTAAGACGGTCGAAAATACCGGATTTGCAGATCGATCGTCGGCCGCGACTTGGAATGACGGCACGGTCCCGCTCACGGTGCTCGCCGTCCGCGCACCTTTACCCGGTGAAAATATCCGTCCGTTGCCTCGCACGCGCAGAGAATACCGTGTGTTGAGCGTCGCGAGCAGAGAATTTGCGTATAATTTTCCGATCGCGAAGTCGAGGGATAGGTACCAGAGAGCATGAGGGTACACCGCGAACTGCATGTGCAGGCTCGTCAGCTGGGCGATCGGGGGTTGAGAATGAGTGAGAGAGGCGGTACACGTACGAGAACGATCTCCAGGATGGTGGCACCACTGGTTGAATAGAGACGGAGTAAGTGTCAGATAAAGGGTTTATAGCGGAAGTATATGGTGTTGGACGCACGCTGTGAGTAGACAACGATTGACAGAGAAGATGATCAAATGGTTGATGACATTGTTGCCGCTGGCGGTAAAACGGTTAGTTTGAAGTGGACGTGTCAAGATGCAGAACATGACTCACGTCATGAGGTAGGACTTTGTCCTGTGCAGTTTGATGCACAGACAAAGGGCAATGACGACGTCGGACAGAACGGCAAATATTGCGAAAGGCACTGCAGCTAAAAACTAGGTGGGTAGGGCAGATATTAGTAGGAATAGGACGCGATAATGCACCTATGCGCTTACTAGTTTTCTTTGGACTCGTTCAAAATTTGTCTCAATAAGTCTAGAATATCATAGGCAATTAGCCGGAGCTCTACTTTATGCATGAGATGTAAGGGGACAGACATACCCGTGTACAGCGGTTTCTTAGGTTGACATAACCAATCTCAGCACCCTGAAATGTCATTCGTGATGGAAAAACATACCGACTCCGAACGCTGTGGCAACAATGAACACAGGCACCAGATAAGAGAACAACACGACATACCGAAATGTGCTAGCACAATCAGTGCCTATGTTTTATGATAAATGAGAAGTTAGATAGAAAACGGAGAAGAGATGACGCCTACTATTATTGGAATCAACCACCGTCGGACCCTAGGGTCTAAGACTGTACGGCCGTTCAGCCTATCTGTGTACCCTCGGAAACCGAGGTTGACTTACGGACGTATAACCGAATCGTGAAGAATCTGACGATTAGGACATATCAATCGGCCGTCCCTGATACTGTCAAGGATTAACGCACCCTTGAACAATACATGATATTACGCACTAGATGATAGCTTGAGTACTTGTCGGACGAGAATAAAGGGGTAATCTGCATACGTTCGTGATGACCGATGTCTGCGTAGCCATGTATGGTCAATAATGCGAGAGGCTCCAGATACGAGGTACGACATACCCATAGTGACCTTTGGAGGGAACGAGTACCAGTGTACTGTATAAGACTTACTGCAGGAGAAGGTTGGAAATACGACACGCACCATACTCCATCGGCAAGAGCACTTGGTTTGGAAAAGCTGTTGACCTAAAGAAGATAGTCTCAGGCTCCTGTACAAACTTGCCCAGAAATTCTGGATACTGACAAGATAGTGAAAGACAGCATGACAGACTGAACGAGGGGTTATTAGTATCGCGATAGTTTTAGTGACATTTCGATCATACCTAGGGCTATGTGCACGGAATCAAGAGTCCTGAACAGTAGGAATAAGCGTGGCTGTTACACAAGCGAATAACAGTTGTCCGACCATAATGTCCACACCTACGTGAACGGTGATTAGAGCACTTTACCTTACTTTGGTAAAAACCACGCACCAACGACTTATTATACCGGCAATCATCCGGGTAGAGGACAAAGTAAATGTAGGACTGTGACACTGTTCAGCATGCGATCGAGGACTTTTTGGCCACAGACCCTGACCTGAACGCAAGTGATCCCATACAGCCTATACACAATGAGTCAGTACAGAATGACGCGTCGCAGGTCTTTCAAATCGTACACCATCATGCCCAAACAACCTATGAGGGCAGCGCCTGCGTATAAATGAAAAGTTTGAGCCCAGACCAAGGGAGTTAATTAAACATTGCCTACCGAATGTGGGAAGGATGTCAACGTATATTGGTGCACATGGCAACTCGGGGGTTGTCATCACTTTCTACACGACGCAAGCCACAGCGAACGACGACGAGGGCAGCAGCGGGAAGAGAAAGAGCTTCGCACGCGCGAGGTAGGTGATGGCAGGGTATATGTACAGGACTCGAGATCAAAAACCCGGGAGGATAATCTGTGTTGTTTCATGGCTATCGCATGGCTGAGGTGTGTTCTGACTTGTTTGGCCCATCTTTTCGACGTCAAAACGTATTCCAGGGCCGACGCGGTGGTCCAGATAGAACCGGCTTGGGCCGGCGGCTGTACCTCAGCCAGGCACACAACAAGCGCTAGCGAAATATTATCCAATTGCGACAGATCTGCGTGCGAATCATAGCGCCCATAACGAGCGCCCAGTCTTCGAGGATTGATCCGGAGTGCCCGGAGCAGCGTCACATCAAGTCACAGCTGGTAACGGGCCATGACAGTGTCACAAACGTGACTGCGTTGCATGTGATTGAGATCGACCATCTGATGTCAACTCTGTCATGCCTCGTCGCTGTAAGTAAAGAGTTTCGTGTCGACCACACTCTTCGCCGGTAAGCTCCAGCCTTCTTACTTGCCAAAGAGACTTGTTTAATGATTCTTACTATGCTATTTCAGCGGGAATAACCCAGGATGACCTTCATTGGTGCTCTCTCCCGGCACACCCTCAAGCAGCTGAAATTTATCATCCCTGGCGGACTCGTGACATTTTGGCTCAACACGCATCAAGCTTTCTGGAGCATATTCGTGGGGGATGGAGAACTTGGCTCATATGCCCGGTAAGTGCGAGTTGTCTCTTGCTTGGCTTACACTCAATACCGATGCTTTGACGTTAGCACGAGCGCCTTCCTCACAGTTCTGTTAGGCGTGTTGACCGTATCCCTGTTTCTGTACATCCTACTAGTACCACTCATTCAAGGTGTACGACCTGACGTATGTATCCAATTGCTGCTCATTCCCCACGCGCTCATCAATGCACTCCAGTTCCGCCGTTGGCGCGAGTCAGGCATCCTCTCATCAGTCATACCGGTACGTCCATTTGCCTCAACGACACGCCACATCTTTCCGATCTCTCAAACTAGGTATTGACCGGTTCTATTGTAATTGGGTGGACACTGACGGCCTTCACATTGGGTCGTTGGTCTGAGCTGGGATACCTGAGAGGAATAATAGGTGGTGAGTATCACGTGTTAATGCCACGTTCGTCGTTGAGTGTCGTGAAGCTAATCGCATCTTCCAGCTTCGGGTCTGTACGCACTTGTTTTTGGTTTAATGGGACTTATACCAGCACCCAAGACCTACCGTTCATGATAACTATTACGAAACGTACATGCAATGTATCACCGATCTGACATACGTTTGTGGGATACACGCACCCCTCCTCGCCAGGAAGACCTGCGTTCCAACAAGTATACTCAAAACAGTGTAATTTCCACGATATAGATATATGTTAATCTAAGCTGATAATGCAAGAATCTATCATAGCTCGTCCTTGGCCGGGTGGTCCTGTCCATGGAAAGCCTCTGCCAATTCTGCGAGACATGGTCAGACAAGAGTCAAATACAAACACCAAGCATATCACTCACTTCTCTTCACCGTTGGCGAGAGTGTCTGCGGGAGGACAACATTGTACTCCACGTACAGGTCGCCATAACGAGATTCGCCATAAACTGGCATTCCCTCCTCTTCTATCACCTGGACGTAACCTACAAAAACACACTTCAATATTCTGGACCAATAGCAAACGGCGAGAATTCTTCAAACCTGGTTGTGTTACGCCGTTCCGCTTTAGATGGACGATATGGCCATCCAAGTGCGTCAAGTTTCTTTCAAAGCCCAATAGTGCCTGAAGTGGCGCCTCAGTATCATCAAGCCAGCCACGAACACCCGACGCACCTCATCAACACCAATGGTCTCCTTCCAATACAATCCAGTCTCCTTCCTTCTCCACCCGCCAGTCTCCTTCCTACTCTTCACACGCAACACAATATCCCCAGCCTCCCAATCCGGACTCTCATCCGCCTCGCCCTCATACACAACCTCCTGGCCCTCCGGCATCCCCTTCGGAATCTCCAAAGTATACTGTTGCGTATGCGAGATTGTCTTGTGGCCTTTACAGTGCGGGCAGACTTTCTTGATGACTTTGCCGCGGCCGCCGCAGTCGGGACAAGTGACCTGTGCTTGGGAGAACATGCCGGGGAAGATTTGTTGGCGGACGATCTTGACGCCTTGGCCGTTGCAGCTTGGACATGTGTGGATGTCGTTTGAGGAGGCTGCGCCTGTGCCGCGACAGTGGTCACATAGTATACGCTTTTGAACCATGAACTGGAGCGGGAGAAGTGGTTAGAATCCTTGCCGTGTGGAGAGCTTGTTGTAGCGTACCTCGATACTTCCGCCGGTGTACCTACACATATGTAGATCAGAAAAGGCAATCCCGCGAGTACCATAGAAACTCACATGTCTGCGAGGCTAACTTCCATCTCGCTCACGCTTGTGGGTCCTCGTCGCACTTGTTGACCAGGATGTCCTGGGGTAGTTGGGCACATCATCAGTATTTATAGAATAGTATGAGGCTTAGAACATACCGCCATGACCGAAGAAGTTTTGGAAGATGTCGAAGGGGTTCTGGTGCGGGTTCTGGCCACCTTCATGAGCCTTCAGTCCATCCTATACGATAGTTAGTAAGGGTGGTACGAATGCAGTATACTCTACACACCTCTCCATATCTGTCGTAGATTTGCCTTTTCTGTAGTTGAAGGATTCGTTAAGCTTGAGGGTATGGGTATACATACGAGGTGACGCACCGTCTCGTCCGAAAGGACCTCATACGCATGTGCAATCTCTACGAACTTCTCCTCTGCCCCCTCTTCCTTGTTCTTATCAGGGTGGTATCTACAAGTTCCCGTTAAGTATCATGGCACCACGCGAAACGGCATCAATGTCTCACTTCCGGCTTAGTCTCTTGTACGCAGCTCGAATATCCTTCTCCGAGGCCGAGCGGTCAACTGGGAGGAGGGAGCAATGTCAGTGAACGACTGCATAAGACAACACCGCGCGCGCCTTTATACTAACGATCAAGGGCCTTGTACAGGTCGGCTGCATTCACCAGAACAGACAGCAGCAGTAGCGTGCCGAGCAACAGGAGGACCGCAGCGGGGGCCATGAGGGTGATAGGCGGTGTGTTGCCTGACCAGACGTTGATGTGCTTGAAGGAGTGTTGTCTTGACTGGGGGATACTTTAGAGGGTCGCACAAGAGGAATCCGCTGAACAAGGTGGGTGCTCTGGGTGGCTGGGCTTGGAGGAGAAGGAGGCGTCTGGAGTCAGTAAATTATGGCTGCCGAATCGGGTACGCCACGTAGTATGAGTCCACGTGGCAAAGTACTTATCACCATCAATGTTGAGATGATCTACCGGAATGTCGCCGACATTCAGCCTGAGTGGCAGGCCACCACGAGAACTGGTCATTTGTACTTCGCTCGTGTGGCAACGACCACCTCTTACATCGGCTTGTTCTTCTGTACGTGCGTGACTTGCTGATAGGATGCTACAGAAAGTGGCTTCTCGTAGCCATGAGTTGCTTGGGCACCAAGCGCACCTCAGGCTTGTAAAGCGGTTCAAGTCGTCTTCTGCCAGGTCGCCGCGGTACCATCCGAAAGTGAGAGGTTGGCGATTTACTACTTGACTACTTGCGCAACTGTAACTGATATGTATATTTACTCAGCCTTACCCTTTGCGCTCTCCCCACAAGAGGCCGCCGAAAAGATTGTACTACCCAAGCATATCAAGTATATGATCATGTACAACAACCTCTATTACAATTATCACCTCAGACAACCTTGGACAATAGACTGGAAAACTCCCGTGACTTTTACTCACAAGGAGATTACGCCGATATATCTGCCAAGTTGGTTCGTTGACCTGGACATTGCGCTGACGCCAATCTTCGGACCTGGCAACTCTTCGTCCGAAACGATCTTGACCCAAGCGTGTGTCTTTGTGTTTCTACTCGGAGCACATCAACTAACTGATACTACTACGTAGATTCTTTCCAGGTACGTTCGTAGTGGGTGTTTTTCAGGTGTAATACAAACATATCCACAGGGCATGACAAGGATCCGCTGTACCGCATGCCACTAAGAAGTGTAGAAACGCCTGAGTTACTATCTCAGGCCGTGCCATTCTCCAGCGATATGTCCAAGCAACACGGCGTTGATATTGTTTGCATGCCATATTCCTCGTCCCCATTACTCATACGTGATGCGGCGAGGGACATGATGAGAGCACAAATCCACAGATGTGTGGTATGTGCTTTACTATGCTCTACTGTGCTTCGTTGATTGATGTGTCACAGTTGGCTGCCTACCCAGTCTTAATTCCTGTGTACCTCGTAAAGTATCTGTTTAATACGTTGGTTGGCCCTATAGAGACCTTCGCGCTAGTGGAAGCCGCCTCCCGTGAGGTGAAGTGCGGTTCCTGTGATCAAAATATCCTCACTCATTTGATCACCACAGGGAGGGACGGTCTATTTCAAGCACATAAGCGACGACATCTATGACAAGCACGCCCAGATGAAGTTAGGCGGAGCCGTTGAACGAATCTATCGACGAAGATATCTAAATCGCTATGAGTTTGAAGTGACCCCGCGGGATGGCAACCGGTTCATAGGGCCTTCGCAAGGGCACACCGGCACACAGTTCATGCGCAAACTCGACGCTCTACTGTCGTCTACGTCTAAGGACAACCCACTAGTCATCTACAAGCAGTATGAGAAAGTTCATCGGAAGAATTCACCAATCAATTTCGACGATGCTCGAATACGGCCATGGATCGCGAAGGAGCTCAAAGATATGAGGTTATATCTATGGGCAAGAACAGCTGTGCTGAAACTCCCCGTGAGCTATTTGTAGTGTACGCTATGATTACCCAAGCTGAATGAGTCTTTTTTAATAAACAGATGCAAGCCGATATCGAGAAGGGACGGCTCGAGAACCCGCAGGAGGAAAGTGATGATCCAATGGATATAGTAAAACCGGACTGGCTGTTACAGTGGGAGAAACAGGAAATTGCTCGCCGTAATAAGAATAAGTCGAAGAAATAGCGAAAAGCCGCTGAGTAGCCACCTTACATCTATACCACGGAGGTAGCGTACGCTTCACGTAGGATAAATCTAAGTACGATCTGTGTCGCTTGTCGAGCAACCATCTATCATATTCGATACGACGTCAAAGTGTCCCCTCACCTCCAGCAGTACCTTATAGAACACTGAGATATCCCTATGACTCTTGAGTGGTATTTTCGTGTTGCAGGCTCAATAGTAAGTAAGTACTGCATCCGTGGCCTCAGGCTCTTAACTCCGCTTGCAGCCCACGTGGTGATCGCCATCAATACTGCCGTTTAGGGCAGGACTCCGGAACACCCGTCATCCGCGACTTAACTATCTTCTGACCAACTCGGACAACTCTAGAATGTCACGCGAATCTGACTATTAGCGACGTGCCTGCTATGACAAGTATGTTGCGAAGAGGCGGGGTTCGACAGCGTTGGCGGGTGGCCGGCGTGACGTGTAACTCGTGCGGCTCGGAGCGGTCTGTATCAACCTCAGGCTGGACTCAGTCGCTGAGTTACCATCCTAAAGTCAAAGGTCACTTATTATATTTGCATTGGAACTGAGACAGCTCTGAATACTGTGTATCACTAGCTCTCCCCTTTGTGCTGTCACCTCAAGAGGCCATCTCAAGAATAAAACCTCCGAAATATTTTGACCCATTGGTCAAATTCCACAACCTCAGGCAAACGTGGAACGCGTTTGTTGGCCGACCCAGGAAGGAAAGCTGGACTGGACCAGAATATTTTACTCCTAAGGAGGTTACAGCAATATACCTACCAAGTTGGTTCGTCGACTGCAGGATGTCATTCTCAGATCGCCCCGAGGACTCCGGCATCCCTCCCATCACTGCAATACAAGCGTAAGCCCAAGTTCTTTCGCTCAATACGTGCCCGTGCAGCTAACGTTGTGGTACAGTTTTCTACCAGGCATGTGTCTGAGTGGCTCAGGCTGTATATCTACTGCACGCACTAATACTTTCCGTATCAGGGCACACGGTAGACCCGTTATGTCGTATGTCCATGAGGAAGATATGGAGTCGTGAACTCATGTCACAGGCGAAACCATTTTCAAATGATATGACCAGGCAGCATGATATGGACGTTTCGTGCTTGCCATATACTTTGACCCCTTTCGCCTTCGACGGAGCAGCAAAAAATCTGGCAAAGCTGCCAGTAAAAGATTATGTCGTATGTGTTGTATCCTCCATCAAGTTTTGCTCTCAACGATGCCCATACTACTGGTCAAGGTCGCAGCTTACCCTGTCTTGGTGCCTGTATACCTCGCTAAATACTCCACCTACCTTGGGGACGACATCATAGAGACATTCGCTGTGATAGAGGCTGCACATAAGGAGGTCAGCAGTACATCCTCGTATTTTACAGAGCACTCACCCAAGTTTATCAGACTAAAGCGGTGTATGTCAGGAATATCCACGAGCGGCTTACACAACTGCTCGTACAACAATACCCGCTTGTCCATCAATACCTGCAGAAAAATCCCAAGGTCCTCGCCTTATCCGAGTTTGATGTGAAGCCGTGGGACGCTTCTGAATTTATCTTCCCCCCGAAAGCAGACGGTCCTCTACGTGCATTGTACATCCACATAAACCGCATGCTCTATGTGTCTCAGAAACAGGCCCTTCGGAAATATGCGGAATACGAAAGCAAAAGTCGCTCCGGAGCAAATATCGATTTCAGCGATCAGAGGATAAGACCATGGACCGAAAATGAAACAATCCCGATGGGCGGCTACTTGCTTGCAAGGATGGCGTCCTCCGTCCTCGTAAGTGATCTGGTATATACAAAGTTTGCCTGCAGCTTATCCGGCCTGATAGAGCAACATGTCGGACGTCGATAGTGTCGAGTTGCTAAGGCAGTCAAAGGAAAACGAAGCGAGGCGGAAGCCGCAATGGTTATTGCAATGGGAGAAACAAAACGTGCCTATTCAATTCCAGACTGTCGAACGAACGAAGAAGCCATAGCTTCGCTGCACGGCTTCGGGTGCTGGATATCTAATCACATGTACTAGTACAATAACTAAGGATGTCTATGATCCTTGCTTGTACGGGATGTATCCTTTGTACGTCTGTCGAGCCTCTGCTGAGCATCGACTGAACTTCAAGTTGAACGTTGAAGCTTCAAGTTGGAGAGAACTGACTAGGCTCAGCCGCTCGCGCCATGCGATTGGGACCCACGTGCGATCGGCATCAGTCGTTAGAATTACCCACTGCTCTTTTGGGTAGACCTGGATCTGGACACTCATCATCAACTGTAGAGCACCTGCTTACTCTCCACCTCAACGGCGTATCGGCGGTGGTAGATATGCTGCAAATGACGATGATACGAGGTCATAGACCACTGGCTCTCAGCATGCGCCTATCTATTGGGAGGCGGGCCATGTCCTCTGCCACGCAACCGTCGCTTTACCACCCAAAAGTCAGAGGTCAAACGGCCCACTTTTCCTTTTCACACCAGCTGACATCACATATGTTTAGCACTACCCTTTGCTTTGTCACCCCAGGAGGCTACAGCAAATATTGATCCCCCTCCGGCGTTGGGCCCACTGATCTCGTTCAACAATCTCTGGGTGAACCTCTTCGAGAAACGTCCAATGAAGATAGACTGGACCCAGCCCCTAGAATTCGTTCCGAAGGAGGTGACAGCCATATACTTGCCGAGTTGGTTTGTCGACACCAATGCGTCACTTCACAACAAAATCGCCGTCTCTCCTGACCAGACGGCTGCCCTCCAAGTCGTTATACCCCAAGCGTATGTCACAGTTCTAAATGTCTACCCTGTTCTTATGATGGACGCTCATATGGCTGATACGACTTGTAGTTTCTGTCCAGGTATAGGCTACATGACAAGCCTATTCTTTTCACTCTGACACTATTCTTGCTAGGTCACACCATGGACCCATTGTGCTACATGTCTATGCGAAGTATACTGGAACGCGATCTAATGCCGCAAGCTGTCCCATTCTCTCAGGATATGCGCAAGCAGCACAACGTTGACGTGGTATGCATGCCGTACAGCCTAACGCCTTTATCGCTTGTACAGGCCTTTATCGAGTACACGGACAATAAATTTCGGCCTTCAAATTATATGGTATGTCCCAGCTCCTGGCACCAAACAGTTCACAGTATATACTTCTATTTGAAACATTCTAGATGGCGGCATACCCTGTCCTTGTTCCAGTTTACTTGGCTAAATATGCGATTCCCTTCCCGTTTGGCACTTTGGAGACATTCGCTGTCATAGAGGCTGCATCCAAGGAGGTGAAGTGTACTCTTATTTGATAGCAAACTATACTCATGCAGTGAAATCTCAGGGCGGAGCCGTCTTCATGAAGAACGTTGTCCACGAGTTCAACCAGCTATTCCAGATGGAGGACGTGCAGTGGGCCAAGGAGCTTGCGGATAACTATCCCGAATTCGACGTGAGGCCTCCGAGCGCGCTGAACTTCCTCGAAGTATACGAAGACCACCCGCAGAGGTTGATAGAAGGGTTAGGCACCAAATTCAGCACTCAAACCTTCGATGTTTTGAGGAGGCTTTGGACCCGTTACGCGGATTTTGAGAAGACTCGCCGGTCGGGTAATCGACTCGACTTTGACGATCTAAGAATCCGGGAATGGACACAAGAGGAGACAAAAGAGGTTCAAGATCATATGTCTGCTAGAGCGCTGCTACAAACCATCTTGGTGAGCCTTCCCATGCGAATCAACGCCAACCTCTATGACACGTACTCAACCACTTCGATCTATAGAAAATGGACTTTTTGATGCCTGGGGGAGTGGAGAAAGGGGTAATCGAAAAGATTCACGCTGCAGTAGATGAAACGAAGCCTGCCTGGCTAAAGCGGTGGGAGGAGCAGCAGGCATCGACGAATCAGACTACGGGTTCATAGACAACGTGTTGCCATGTGTTAGATACTGTAGATAGCACGCTGTTGCGTATTGCGGGTCTCAGCCTAATATTCTCTGCTGTGACCGAGTACGTTTCGTAGAGATCTTCACCGTAGTGCCAGTGAACTTGAGATGAGTGGCGCCTGCACGTAATACGCGCTTGATCAGAGCACGGTGACACGCATTCAGATCTCTGCTCACACCTCCATGAACTACCTAATCTCGCGAATACGAGACTACATCTTTTCAAAGGCACAAAGCGCACTGCTAACTGTGCTAGCAGCAGGCCCAGTACCACAACATGTCGCGTTCATTATGGACGGCAACCGACGTTACGCCCGCTCACACCACAAACAGGTGGCTCAAGGGCACGGTGACGGATTTGAGGCTTTGAAACGGGTGTGTAGTGCAGCATATTTGCTCTCATGACTAAGGAGATACTGACATGTGGCCTAGATATTGGAGATGTGTATGAAGCTGGGCGTGCGTTGTGTCTCTGCGTATGCGTTCGCTATTGAGAACTTCAAGCGGTCGGAAGAGGAAGTGAACGCTCTTATGAAGCTCGCTGAAGAGAAGCTGGTACAAATGGCTCAACATGGGTACGCTACTCTTCATTATGTATAGCGTCTGGCCTGACACCTCCGACTGGGTAGTGACCTCTTGGATCAGTATGGAATACGCTTGAACGTTGTTGGGAAGAAAGAACTGCTACCCCCGGCAGTGCAAGAAGCGGTCAAGAAGGCGGAGGATATGACACGACATAATAACAAGTGCGTATGATATTCTCATGTTCTATGCATCTAACGAATATCTTCAGAGCTATACTTAACTTGTGCATGTCGTATGCCAGTCAAGATGACATTACTACGGCGGTTGAGGCTACAGTCCGCGAGTCATTACGGAATGGCAACGAGAAGTAAGTGTATAGTGCATCAGACATACAGCAAGCTTATTGCTTTGTTATAGAGTGTTGACTGAGGAAGACGTCGATGCACATATCATGACTTCCGTGGTGGACAGTCCGCCGGTAGACATCCTCGTACGAACAAGTGGTGTCAAACGTCTGAGCGACTTTTTTACGTGGCAGGTCAGTCCATACATGCACCGTACTGGATTGCTCCCCAAGTCTCATCGTGAATTTGATAGTGCTGCGAAAATACGCAAATTCAGTTCACTGACTGCTACTGGCCTGACTTCGGCCTCTGGGACCTTCTTCCTATCATTTTGGATTATCAGCGGAAGGTATGGGGCTTCTGAGGGGAGTGTTGTGTGCTAATGGTTTCACTTTGTTTCTGGACACCCATGGAGTCACAGTAGTATTTATATGGACATCCCTAGACATGTAATTATATTCCCATCCTACGTTTATGGCGGATGTAATGCAAGAATTTTATTCCCCTTCGTGAAGATAACTATTACTTGAAGCATACTATATGAACTCTAGATCCGACAACTGTTCCAAGGCTCTCGACAGGCACTCTCGTCGTCTACACAGCGCTCCCAGCCTCCTGCGCCTTCTTTTCCTCTGCAGAAGTCGCAACAGCCTGCTTAACATCCCACTCCTTCACCCCAACCTTTCCGCCAAGCGCTCTCCAGCTCTCCAACAACTTCCTCTTCCGCTCCGTCGTATACTCAATGAAATGCGGCCAATACACCTCATGTTCGTACTCGAACTTAACCGAACCGCCAAAGTCGGTCCACACGCCATCCGCGAAGAACAACCCGTCTTGGATGACCTTGGGGTTGAAACGCATCTTGTCGCGGGTGACGGGGTCTATGAGTGGTGTGACGAGTTTGAAGAAGGCGTTCAGGATCCAGGGCATGTGGATGATGAGAGCGCGGCCGAGACGTTCTGGGTAGTGGGTTTGGAGGATGTGGAGGACCTGTGTTTGATGTTTAGTATGGTTGCGGTGGTTCGTGTGACAGTATACTCACCTGACGGGCTTGGTGGAACGAGGGTGACTTGTTTGACTTCTCTGCATAGTCGATCATAAGTACAAGTGATCTATTGTGGTTAATTAAAGTTAGCATTCAGGTCTACCAATAGTCGCCGAAGTATTGGTCAACGCACTCAATTCCCGGACCCATGATGTCTATACACCGCTCCAACATGAACACAACATGTTGAACCTGCCGTATACTTTCCTCTGTGTTTTGTTTGCTGGGACACATGTATAGCGCGGGCCTTCCGTCGACGTCATAGCCATAGATCACTTGCTTGCCAGTGACTTCCTGAAAGTTATTGACAAGTCTTCCCATTTAGACTCTTTTAAATAGTAGTGAAGCGTTCAACCTACCTCGGGTTCAATATTCTTTGCACTACAGCGCTCGTCATACAGTCCGAATTCGCGACGCCACAGAAGAGTCTCTTCCAGACGCTTGATAGCAGCTTGCGAGCCATGCCATTTGGTGGCGCGTAGATATCTGGTAATTGGCGTCCATTAACTAGAACTCCGCTCAATTTGAGCAAACCGAGGACGTACCTAAGCATGCACTCGTAACTCTACCGAGGGTACCACAGCGCATAATTAGCCTCAGCGTGAAACATCTATGTAACCGTGACACACTCACCAACCAAAACTTCTCCTCCTCCGACAACATCCCATCCAATTCGCCCTTCACCGGAAGCCTATAATCCGGCTTGTCAAAATGAGCGAGAACCTCCTCCACCGCTTTCTGCTGGCTCTCGCTGAGGTCGAGGCCTTGTGGCTCGGTTTTCCCAGTGAGATCTGGAACGGGCACCAGCACCTTGGCGACTTGAGATTTCTCTGACATAGCGAGATTCTTGGCCAAGCTTCAAGGGAGTTGAAAGAACGCGTGTGGTGGGCAATCTTGACCGACCACCGCGTGTGAGCGTGGCAGAGAGCAGTTCAAGTAGTCCGGCGTCTGGGGTTTCGATATCTGAATCGTGCCACCCTGCCAGGAGCTGTCTCTCTCGGAATATTGACTTGCATGCCACAGTTCGGTTCTACGAAAGGTCGTCGGGCTTCCTTGAATTTTTCGAGTCCAAAGAGGATAAAGATACGGGTGTGAGTGTACAATTTGCGACATGTCAACATTGTTAAGCTAAACCTCTCCAATCTAGGTCTGGTCGTGGTGGATCTGAAATAATGATAAGATAACCGCGGTATCTGCGAGATTCAGGTTCCACATAAATACCGGGGAATTTAGCTTTCGTCCGTGGCCCTGCGTCTCCACCTTAATCTACCCCAGGTATGTTGAAATGTTCTCTGCATACCACTAATTGTAGCGATGCTGACGTACCTCATACATAGGATTGGAAAGGATGGTCGCGATAAACACTATCGACATAAACCCGCCTTTGCTCAACTCATCGTGTGCGTGGGCCTCAGACTGGGACCAGCTCCGTGAGCTGTACGATAGCCCATATACGGGAGCTATCACCACTCGTACAGCGACTCTAAATGGCTTTGGTCAGGATGAGACCCATACAGTAAGTTCGCTCGTCCAGTGAAAGGTGTACGGTCACGGAATTGATCTCAAACATTGGGCTTTCACAGGTGGCATTCTCCGGCTCTACAACAACTTCACTCAACTCTTATGGATACTCACCACATCCTCTACGATCCTACATCAAATGGGTGTACGATCTCTTAACCAATCCAACCCCATCTGGAGCCTGGCCGACCAAGCCAGTCCTAATCAGCATAACTTCATCGTCGTCCACCGTCCTTCAAGAGATGGTAGTAGAGATCGAAGAGCTACGGAGCAGACTACACCAATTCCACCTCGGCCACTCACGACCAGCCGTCGGGATCCTCAATCCCGCGACGCTCGTGGCGATCGAGCTCAACACATCCTGCCCGAACATCAAGGACTTCCCCCCACCGGCGTACAACTTCTCGTTCCTCGTCCCATTCCTGGACGTCCTCGCATCTGCGTACTATTCAGATCCATCGCTGACCATCGGGCTCAAACTCCCGCCATACCTCTATTCGACGCGTTTTCAGGACGCCGTGCGTCGGTTGGCAACTTATTCGAGGCCGAAGCCAGAGTCGGATGGTACCGATACTATCAACCCGTTCGCGTTTGTGACGTGCACGAATACTCTTGGGTCCTGCCTACTTTTCGCTGACGAAACAAACAATGGAGCTGCAGAAACGAACGAGTTTGCGCTACCGACAGCTTTGGGAGGGCTAGGAGGAGAGGCTTTGCATCCTCTCGCGCTGGGTAACGTGTACTCGTTCTCCAAGATATTCGCTGAACATGAAGACCCGGCCATACGAAGAATAAAGGTTATCGGCGTTGGAGGCGTAACGACTCCGGAGGCTCGTCAGAGAATGATCCGGGCGGGAGCTTCGGCTGTGGCGTGTGCGACGTTGTTGGGCCAGCGAGGCGTCAAGGCTTTCGAGCTGTTGAGTGAAGGGAAAAAGTAAATAGCTAGGCAATTAGCACACTTGAAAAGTGTCCTGCTAGATGTGATCAAACGTAAGAATGAAATCGTACCAGACTCAAACTCCATCTCAGCCATTAGATAACTATTTGCGGAGAAGACGAACGCGTGCATAAACAATATCATAAAACGTGAGAAAACATGAAGAGTGCGTGGCACAAAAGCGAATGATACATCATACATCTGCCATGCAGTGAGCAAGAGTTTCAGGAGTGGATTGTGGGCTGAGAGACTTACCGATGCTGGGATAGAGCTACAGATGGGTGAAAAAGTCTAGACAATCAGATGTCGTCGATGTCGACCTCCTCCTCGTCTCCGAACTCGAACGTGCATTCGCCCTCCTCCTCGCCGAACGTCTCGGTCTCGTTGATCTTGGCGTTCTCTGGCAGTTCGCCATACGCTTTCACTGTGAAATCAACTGTCAGATCTTGTCAACTTAGGACATCGCAGGCGAACGTACAGCTACGAGCCTCATCGGCTGTGTACTTGACGATGACGTCTGCCTTGTCATCCTGGAAATCTCGTAGAGAGATAAGAATGATGTCTCCGTTATTGATCCAGACCTGTTCGACGACCGCAAACGACGAGTGAGAAATATACGGTGGGTGAGAAAAGCCTGATCACGCACCTTCTTCCTCATCTTTCCACGGATATGTGCCAGTCGCTTTTCTCCGTCAAAGCACTGGGCTTCTAACCGACCGTTTCCAAGCATCTTGATGACTTGGGCGTATTCCTGTCCGTCTTCACGGAAAACGAGTTCTCGCTTGTCATCGTCGTTCTCGTTCTTTCCACGTCTCCTGTTCTTTCCTCCCTGTATAGTGGTAAATGCAGACGATTAGTTTCTGGATTCGTGGAAGGTGGTCTGCGGGGTATTGACCTTTCCCTTGTTCTGTAAATATTCCCTCGATCAGTATTGTATCTTGACTGAGACGTGATTGATGCCCCACCTTTGGCATTCTGTGTAAAACTGGCGCAAAATTCGAGTTTCTAGGTGTCTGAGTGCTTCAACGACGGGTGCTTGTGCCCGTAGGTGGTGGTGGTACGAGAGAAAGAGAAAGATGGAATCCGCGACTGAGCGCGGTTTTGAGCGAGTCAAGAGGGAAGCTGCGAGGTGAGGCAGAGCCGAGGATTGATGTCACAAAAGATGTTACCTGTCACAGATGACAGTGTGTGACACTTGGGCAGGGACTGTGTCACGGCAGCTTGGAGGGTTGAGCCAACACGCACATCATTTCCAGCCCAGCCCTTAGACCGAAACCGCAACAAACGACTTTGCCCATCTCAAAAGCATGGAACACGAAGTAGACGGCTGGATCGCACAGCTAAGCCAGTGCAAGCAGTTGACAGAGGCAGATGTGAAGAAACTATGCGACAAGGTATGGGCTCCGCCAGATGCCTCCTGCGATAAGAGGCTCCGTCGTCCACATCGTCCTCGCTCGTTTGGCCGACCAAACTGCCCTCAGCGATGCTAAACGTCGTCTTTGCTTTATTCTAGGCGCGGGAGATCTTGATGGAGGAGTCCAACGTGCAGCCTGTGAGGTGTCCTGTGACCGTATGCGGGGACATACATGGCCAATTCGTAAGTCTCCGTTTCGCGTGTTTCCACTCTCCGCGTTATGCTCCCCTCCCCATGAAAATCCTTGCTTACTTCACTTTCTGACCATCTCCGTACCACAGCATGATCTATCTGAACTGTTCCGGATCGGTGGCAACTCACCTGACACAAACTACCTCTTTATGGGTGACTACGTCGACCGAGGCTACTACTCTGTCGAGACCGTCACGCTCCTCGTTGCTCTCAAGCTGCGGTACCGCGACCGTGTCACCATCCTCCGTGGAAATCACGAATCCCGACAAATCACGCAAGTCTACGGCTTTTACGACGAGTGCTTGCGGAAATATGGCAACGCCAACGTTTGGAGATTCTTCACTGACCTTTTCGACTACCTCCCCCTCACCGCCCTCATCGAAAACCAGGTGCGTTGTCATTGTTTGGATGTTCTGCGCGCTCCACTGATATCGATGCACGTTCTTTCCATCCGCAGATCTTCTGCTTGCATGGAGGTCTGTCACCGTCCATAGATACCCTAGATCACGTGAGGTCTATAGATCGTGTGCAAGAGGTGCCGCACGAAGGACCCATGTGTGATTTGCTTTGGTCAGACCCCGACGATCGATGCGGCTGGGGAATCTCGCCCAGAGGTGCTGGTTACACCTTCGGGCAGGACATCAGCGAGGCCTTCAACCATAACAATGGTTTGACGTTGGTGGCGCGCGCCCACCAGCTGGTCATGGAAGGTCAGTTTTAGTGTGCTCTCTGCCTCCGCTTTCTCTCACACGACAGCCACAATGGTACAGGTTATAACTGGGGCCAAGACCGCAATGTCGTTACCATCTTCTCCGCACCCAACTACTGCTATCGCTGCGGTAATCAGGCCGCAATCATGGAGATTGACGAAAAACTCTCCTACAGCTTGTAAGCATTTACCGACGTCCTCTGCCGTAGCATCAAAGCTGACGTGGATTCATCTTCGTAGCCTACAATTCGACCCAGCGCCGCGAGCCGGCGAGCCACTCGTTTCACGACGTGTACCGGATTACTTCCTTGTGAGTATCCAATATTCCTATTGTGCAGGGTGCTTGCACCAGCCGTGCGTCTGGTGTCAGTGTTGTGGGGTGAAGTCAAACTCTATGCTGATTCATGATCATAGTGATTGCCATGTCACCTCGGACTTTCCTCAGCTGCGGCGACATGTAGTACTGTACATACAGCATACGTATACGCACACCTTGTATCATTTCTTTGACAAAGATAAAATTAAGATACCATCTATACTCCAACTCCTTCGTTTTGTGCGAGCCTGATCAAGTAAGCATACGTCACGACGTGTTACAAGACCGTCACTTGGGTCGATTGTCACACATATCCTAGATCGCGAGCGCTTCAGTAAATTCACCTTCATTGAACACGCACTTCCACCATGGCCGAACCACAAGCAATGTACGCTCAGGATGAGGTATGTTTGAGCACTTTGTAACATTAAGATAAATATCTAAGTGATACTTCCTTGCAGTATGGCCGACCGTTCATCATCCTGCGTGAACAAGCTAAAAAGACGCGAAGCCATGGTCCTGAGGCAATCAAGGTGCGTTGTATCCATATCGCGTGCTGAGCATATGTTCACCAGACAATGATATCTCCAGTCGCATATACTGGCTGCAAGAACTGTCGCAAACATCATACGCACGTCCCTTGGTCCTCGAGGTACGCGTTCTACTGAGCGCTGTACAAAATGCAGCTTTTGACCGACCCAATCTTCTTACTCAGGCCTGGACAAGATCCTCATATCACCTGATGGAGAAATTACCGTGACAAACGATGGTGCAACGATTTTGAGCCAAATGGAAGTCGAGCACCAAATCGCGAAGCTGCTCGTACAGTTATCCAAGAGCCAGGATGATGAGATCGGTGACGGAACGACAGGTGTAGTTGGTGAGTGCTCTTGTAGTATCTAACCGTAGTCATCCTGCTTATCATTTGAACTTGTCGTAAAGTCCTTGCTGGTGCTCTATTGGAACAGAGTGAAGCTTTATTGGATCGTGGCATACACCCAATACGAATCGCCGATGGCTTCGACAGGGCGTGTGCCGTTGCCGTGGAACAGCTCGACCGGATAGCTGACACCATTGAGTACACGCCAAAAGACACGTCCAACCTGCTGAAGACTGCCATGACCAGTCTTGGAAGCAAAATGTGTGTTTTTATTCGCAGCAGACGCGTCCATGTTCGGACTAACGCTGACGCGCCTCCCAACCCAGTGTGTCTAAAGAACACCAGCAATTTGCCCAGATCGCTGTTGACGCAGTGCTCGCCGTCGCTGATCTCGAACGCAAAGACGTACCATTCGACTTGATCAAGGTGGAGGGCAAAGTCGGCGGTTCGCTCGCGGACACCACACTGATCAAGGGTGTGCTCGTCGACAAAGACATGTCACATCCGCAGATGCCCCACAGCGTCAAAGACGCGAAAATCGCCATCCTCACATGTCCGTTCGAGCCTCCGAGACCGAAGACGAAGCATAAGTTGGACATCACGAGCGTTGAGGAGTACAAGAAGCTGCGGGAGTACGAGCAGGGCAAGTTTGAGGATATGATCAAGCGCGTGAAGGATACCGGTGCAAACTTGGTTATTTGCCAGTGGGGTTTCGATGACGAGGCCAACCACTTGCTGATGCAGAACGAGTTGCCTGCTGTACGATGGGTCGGTGGTCCCGAGATTGAGGTATGGTCTCCTATTTTGAGCGAGGTGGATTAGGCTGATGTCGAGGGTAGCTCATCGCAATCGCTACGCAAGGCAGAATTGTTCCACGATTCGAGGACCTGTCGCCTGAGAAGCTCGGCAAGGCGGGTATCGTTCGTGAAGTAACTTTCGGTACCACGCGGGACAAGATGCTCGTCATCGAGGAGTGCGCCAATGCGCGAACTGTGACGATCTTTGTTCGTGGTAGCAATAAGATGGTATGTTTGTCTTTCTCGGTATCACCATACTGTAAGCTCACGCGTCGTTACGAAGATCGTGGATGAAGCCAAACGTGCCCTGCACGACTCGCTTTGCGCCGTACGAAACTTGATCGTCGACAACCGTGTGGTCTACGGAGGTGGCGCAGCGGAGATCAGCTGTTCGTTAGCTGTGTCCAAGGCCGCCGACGAGATCCCATCTATCGAGCAGTACGCTATGCGTGCGTTTGCTTCGGCTCTGGACGCTGTGCCTCTTGCACTGGCTGAGAACAGCGGGTTGTCCCCGATTGAGACCCTCGCTGAGGTCAAGAGTCGACAGGTCCAGGAGGGTAATTCGTCGCTTGGTATTGACTGTCTTGGGAAGGGCAACAATGGTATGTGTCGCTGTCTGGCCTGATTTGTGTCGTAGTGTCTGACGACCGTCATACAGACATGAAGGAGCAATTTGTGTACGACCCCCTCATCTCGAAACGACAACAGTATCTCCTCGCGACTCAGGTATGCAGCTTCATTTTACTTTTGCCAAACATCACTAACGTACGAGTACTATAGCTTGTCCGAGCAGTACTCAAAATTGGTGAGTTCACTCATAGTTCATTTTCCGTTCCAAATCTGACGATGGCTTTTTAGACGACGTTATCGTTTCCGGAGAGCATGATGACGAGTAGGTATCACATCTGTAGAATTAGACATTGCAATATTACGCACACGACACATGAAGATTATGAGGAGCTCATGAGGACATGACCCGATGCTTACCGTCGCATCGACTCGGGTTCTCGTTCGCAGAGGGATGGGACTTCCGATGTATGTCCAAGATCCAGATTAACGAAGGTAAAGTACAAGAAGCTGGTGTCACAACTATTACTACAACGCACAAGAGCCCAAGAACATACAGGATAGATTTACATGGTATGCATAAAAACGAATATATGTAGGCAAACGTTCCACCAAGAATAAGACCAAGATTACGCGCGCACAAGCCTCGGAATCATCATCTTCACCTGCAAAAGTCATGAATAAGTTGAAACTCTTCAAAATCGCGACAACTTACGTGCAATTACACATCTACTGGTCGATCAACTTGACAAAGGATTCGAGAAGAACCTTCGGCTTGAGCATAATCTGACGTAAAAGTCCTCGCTGCGTCGGGTCGCCAAGGCTGCTCGTTCTACTGATCAGGCTATCTAGCGACGAACGAGAAACCTCCCCTCGCGAGTCTTGCTCAGAAGGTCTCCTCTCGTTCGTTCTACGACTCTGCTCGTCCACGGACGTGGTCGCGAGGCCAAGCTCCAACGTACACAACACACGGTCGTATGCGTTATCGGAATGCTTCGGCATGAGACTCTGCAGTACGTTCTCCATCGTCGCTGGGTCGAACCGGGATGCGTCGCTCTGAACCTCAATGCGCAGACCGGATTTGTCGCAGCGTCTGCCCGTGGTGGACTCTACTTGGGCTCCCGCAGCTGGTACGACGGTCACCTCTAGGAACTGGCTCATGAAAGCCTCTCGTAGAGACGTGGCGATCTTCAACGCATCTTCGCATAACATGCGTAACTTGGGTTTGAGCGAGTTGATCTCGGTGAGGTGACTTGGGGGATAGCCGGCCAGAGTGAGCAAGGCATGGACGCCAGCAAGGCTTCGGTCTACGTGAACCTGTATATGGCTCTCTCTTGGATCGGTCGTAGGGTATTCAGAGGTGGGGGTGACAGGAGTGGGTAGAACACCGGCAGGGAGAGTAGGCTGGTTCTTCAGGTAAGAATGTGTCAACGCGATCCATCGAGCAGTCGTAGCTACAGGTTCTACAGTACAGGAAACATGAGTGAGTGGACACTCGTACACCATATACGGCTAGGTGCGCACCTTGCAAGTGCATCTGCTTAAAGACAGCCTTCATCCCGTAGTTCACCTCGTCGGACGCCCCGAAACAGAACGTGTCCAGAACCACATAGGAACACCACACCTCCCAAGCCTGTAACGCGTACTGCAGCAAGATGGGGTCTCCGACATGATTTCGGTTTATCAACAACTCGACCATCTTCCCTCCCACAGCCTGCTCAACGGTGTCAAGGTCCTCGGGAGCGACAACCTGATCCACTGTTTGCCTCCTCCTGGACCCAGGCCTGATATGGAGCTCTGCATGGTACGTCTCCGCCACAGTTGCGGCGAACTGCTGAATCTCCCCGTTCAGGTCCTGCACAATCTGGCGGATGGTCGCGTTGTCGAAGGTGTCCGTCTTGCTCAGGAACGAGCGTAGGGACGACAGCTCTGCAGCGTACTCGTTGATAGTCCTACTCGTGGACTCGTGTTCTTTCCGGAGCTTGTAGTACTTGTCCTTGTAATACTCCGAAGAAGAATTCGAACTTGGGGATACTGCAGTAGTTGGGGACACTGGAGGAGATGCTACGGACGGCGAGGATACGCTGGTGGTTAACGTAAGTCGCGCACGCTCATTGGCTTGGACGGCCTCGAGCTGCTTCTGTAGCTGAGCAATCTGCTCTCGCAACCTCCCGTTCTCGTCGTACAGCTTCCCGTTGTCTTCCTTCGCCCTCCGATACTTCACTTCATAGTCGTCGTAACTCGCCTTCGACCTGTGGCCATGACTCTCCGACTCCGACTCCCGCCTCGATATCCTACTCGAAGACGACTTGTAGTCCCTGTCCCTGTCCGACTTGTAGTAGGCAGGTGTGTCGGTTCCCGAGGAGGGCGCGGGGCCCAGCGTGCGTTGGTGTGAATGCGCTATTCTGTTAGCCGAAGCGTGTCGCGAGGCCTCTATGTCGTAAATGTCGTCAGATAGTCGTATAGTGGGAAGAAACCAGTCGAGGATGGTTGTCCAGAATGAGCTCATCGAGCGGTGGTTGGGCGTGATCATATGGCAACGGCACCCATGCGCGAGTGCATGAGATGAAACAGGGCAATATTGTTGTCACCGGGGACTGCTATCGCGACAATCAGCGCGGTTTCCGTCGAGATAAGTCTCGAGATAGATGGGGTATAGGGCAGAGGAATGAAAGGATAGACACCAGCTGCCTCGCGGTGAAGGCGTGTTGCTGGCACAACTTCCCCACCCCAGCTCACCGAAATTAGTCCACTTGGCGCTCGGTCGTTCTTGAGAATATATCACTCTCATCGTAAAGTCATGTCTAAAGCATTCGTATTGTCCTCACAGTCCCCATATTAGGCATGCACGACTTCTCCTGTACAAAATACTGCACAATATCCCTGGCATCACAAGCGACGGCAGTCTTCAACATCTCCTGCGTGACAGCCACCCTATCCTCCAACCTTCGCTTTTTGGAACCTTTACGTCGAGGAGGCACAACCTCCGGCTCTGGGCGAGAACGCTTTTTGGTACTCGTCTCTTCCTCCGGCCTCGTTACCGGTCGACTTGAACTCTCCGCAAAAGGTTCGGCAAGAGTCGACTTCGAGCCGGTGGCCAGTACGGCTGAGGGGTCCGGTTCAATCAAGAGTTTGACGAGGGAGAGGTCTTTCCTCCGAATTGCGGCATGTACGGCCAGTCCGCTCTTGTTGGCAGGCGAAGCACCTTGATCAAGCAAGAACCGCACAAGAGGGATAAACCCAGCAGCGACAGCCTTAGTCAACGCGTAGCCGTCCCACCCGTTGGGATCAGGTGTTGGGATGCGAGGGTGAGAGTAGAGGTATTGTAGCATCGGAAGCGGAGGGTCAGAGTCACGCCATCTCCCTGACGGCGGTCTCGAGGAGAGATTGCGAAACAATCGCCTGGGAAGTTCCGTGTGGCCGCCTCGAGGGATGTCGGGACAAGTGGGTAGGCGAAGCATGATGTCCAGAACGGCTGGTGTACAGATGGGGTAGCGCAAACTCTTGCTCACAAGCCGCGGTTGACCGGCCCTTGGCTGTGCGACGGATTCCTGGTAGCGAGAGATGAGGTACTCTGCTCGTACGGATTGCGGAGCGGCCTTGAAGACGCTATAAAGCCTCTTTGAGGCTAGAGGGAGGCCGTGCCAGCAGGAGTAAATCTGGATGTCATAAAGTAGCTGGGGCCCTCACGTTAGTTGGAACTCATAAGTCCAAGAAACATTGGTGGACTCTCACCTCGACCGGTAGTTTATACAAGTTACATTCCGGCTCCATATCCTGCAGTCATACATACAATATATGTGACAACTATGGATGCTCTTGTTATGTCCCACCCATCAAGGACTTTGGAACGAGCATGATCTGTACAACGAATGGCCGTGAAGTTTACAAGGGAGATTTTCGAGCGCTTGATTGAGCATGCATACATGGGCGCTTTCTTCACAGCCTTCTCACGCCACAAAGCGCGCTTCTTACTTCCTTTTTGGTACACCAATCCTACTTCGAAACCTTCACGACCACCATGACCAGTGAATATGGCATCTTTTCCAGAGGCAGGTATGACTAGGGATTTACGGGACCTTCTACTACGGTTTGGACTACGTGCTCGCTAAACCCGTACCTACCCGCATATTTCTGCAGCCGGCCGGCGGTGAATCGAGGCGGTACTTGCCCTGCGACGGAGGCGTTGCCAATGGGTCCGTAGTCTCGCTCGTCTTCGCCTTGCTTTCAGCCTTTGACTGACCAATGGCTTCATTGACGACCGCTTGTGCCTTTGGTGCAGAGCTCGTGTTCTTCGTTCGTACGCGCTTCCACATTGACTTCAGGCTCTTCGCGCTAATAGGACTCTTCGAGCTGTCAGCCTTATCCGCTAGATCTGCGGTCACGATCTTTGTCGGTGGCACGAAGTCTTGGAAAGTGCTTGAAGTTGAGGCATCCTGTGGGGTGCCCGACCCTGGCATTGGGATGGGCGCGTTGGGCATGAGTCGAATCGGCTCGTCATCATTGTCTTCAACGGGCCATAATCTGTGAGCACATGCAGTCGGACAGGTCAAAGCCAAATAGTACATACCGCCATTGTCTGCGACTGTCGGACCCGAGATTTGACGCAGCTCACCGCCGAATTCTTCACCAGGTGAACCCTCCCAGATGCCGCCGTGCTGATCTCTGAAGGTGTAGCGGCGAGTATCAGAGTCGTAGCCAATCCTTACCATCCCTTCAGGAAGGCGATACGAATCCTGCATTATGGATGAAGTATATTTGGTAAGTTCGCTCATAGTCGAAGTTAGGGAGCAGATCGTACCTTGTCATGGTCCGTCCAGCGTCGCATATCGTCTTGAAGTAAGATTAACGTCGAGTTGGACCGAGGGAGTAATGAGCGTGGTGAAAACGATGGTGTGTGGAGCAAAGTGCTTGCTGAACGCAGGAAAATGTGGCACAAGGCCGTAAAAATGAATACTCTCTCTCATGCACTCCCCGCAGCCTTTTGTACGACTGTTGTTCATTGCCTCGCATTAACCCAAGAACGTCCACACCGAGCATATTCGGTCCTTCAACGTACAACGAGCTGACGATACTGTCTCTCCCCGGTCAACATAGACCGCCCAGCCGTAGATCGCACTGTGGCCATACACACGCCGCCCAGTAACTTGCACAGATAATGTTACTAGTACATATGTTCTTGCGAGCAGGTGCGGTGTAGCTACGAGCGCGAGTAGGGGAGGGTGATCTGCGTCGGTGACATTGCATGTGTGCCAAGAGGATGATCGTGACCTGGGACCCTCAGTGCAGAGCAGGCTGAATAGTCAAGTAAATAGCGGTGCTAACGCCCCCGGCGTATTAATATTCTCGACCTAGAAATTACGTTTAAAATACTGCAAAACGCGCAATTGTACATTAATGCTTCCAGTACTGTACGTCTAGCATCGCATGCGGAGTGGGCAGGCCACTCACTTCTCGGCTCAATGTCTTCTCCACAGGAACATAACCCAATTAGGAAAGTTACCAAGAACACGTAAAGGCGCTGAAATATGCAAACCCATCAAAATCACAGTAACCAGTCGTTCACCAAGTCGTTCGAAGATATAAATGACGGTAATGCTATTATTATGGAATACAATGACGAGGCGGTTCCAATGGGATATATGTTACAACAGTCGACGCTGTAAGATAAGAATACAATGATCTGGGCGGATGATGCTATACGAAACGATAAACGGCTGGTGATAACGGAGTGCCTTAGTCCTTGGGAAGACGCTGAAAAAATGGAAGACTGTGAGAAACAAACAACGCGCATGTATGAGGTGAAGAGTTCACCTTAGTATAGTGATGAGTTCCCGCAGCGTTCACTCTCTGAGGAGTCGGCTGCGTCATGTTGAGAGGCTTCTCTGGAACGCGCTGATCAGGGTGTATTCCCTTGCCCTGCTTAGATATTAGTAGATAATCCTTCTGTTCATCTTCAGAAGAGACTTACAGCGACGTAGGACATGACCGAAGGGAGTAGCCCGACGCTTCCACGGTGATCATCGTTGCCCGGCAAAGGCACAGAGCCAGCCTTCACCGTTCGCTCCGTGAAGTTCGCGACATAGCGGGGCCCGTCCATCTGCGGTGCACCGTCGTTACCTGGTTGCTGTCCGTGGCGCACAATCCCTAGCATGATGTCGCGATGAGTTCCCGTTCATTGTTGAAGTGAGAGCGAGGCAGCACTCACAGGTTTGGTTATCATTCTTGTGCGCACGGAACTGGTAGAAGTAGAATGCTAACAAGCCAGTTGCGAAGAAGCCACTGGCGGCGAAGAGAGCCTGTCGCGTCGATTGTGAATAGGAGTCGTACGCGTCGAGAACTATGGTACTCACCCTTGCGGCTCCTCCAGCAGCCATTTGCTCAGGTCGTGCGATACCAGTACCCATAGTAGTTAAGATGAGTTGTGGTAAGTTATGTAGAAGCAGGTTAAGTTATGAAAACGATGCTGGGGATGTGGAGGTTTAAATTCAGGAGCGGATGGGGCTGACAACCGACGCGGTTGGCACCTGTTCTGAACTTGGCCGACGGACTATATCCAGATATAGAAGGGCACCGCGATCGCATCCCCTATTCCCTCTCATCTGACGTCACGGAGCACCTCTCTTGCTAGCACGAGGCCATGGTCATCTTGCTTTCTGTTTCGGTAGTAGTGTGCATGCTGTTGTAAGCGCAAACTTGCAGGAAATGTGTAAGTCGCATACAAGATACATAACCAGCGAAGAGAGACGAGAATACTGTATGTTGAACATCGTCGATGTTGGTAAAGAACCGAAGGCATATTTCCTCATTTGGCTCAAAATCCGCCAATCATTTTGATCGCAGCCGATTCGGGCGCCTGAGTCAACGTTCAAACGTTCACGGTGGCCTCCACGGTGGCGCACCTCAAGTTCAACTTGGAACAGGTATTCCAGGTAATTTTCTAAAGTAGCATACATTGCGCTGACAACATCAAAAGCGGTGAGACTCAGATCTCGAGCTTCGAGTTGTTCGCTATGGTCGGGTCTTGGAGGAGCATCCTTGCTCTTGTTGTATTCTTCCTGACGAGTATGATTATTGCTATCTATTACGCTACGGACTTCGCTGATGTGATAGATATATAGACATCGTCGGGGTTTTCCCATTCAAAATCCCAATCCCCGTCTCTACTCCAGTCTTGGATGCATTCGTGACGAAGGCGGCTGTCTTCCTTCGCGTGTGTCTTCCGACGGAATCCTGCTGCAAGGATCATCCCAGGATTCTGACAAATGGCTGCCGCGAAGGCGAAAGACGACCGGTCGTCATATGGCGGAAAATCACTATCGGCTTTCAGACTGCTCCTCTAGTGGCAGTCTTGTTGCTCCTGGCCACGGGTGTTCTTCATGGCAAGGAAATACGAGAAGGGATCACGGGTACGAGTGGTATAGAGCCACTTGATATTATGGCTTTGTTCATATCTCTGGTAAGTGCGTCACAAAAATGTGGACGAGGTTTGCGGTTGAGCTCCTTCGACAGGCATATTTGGCCATCTCATTGGATACAACGGGATTGTTCCGCTTTCTTGCATTCTGGGTAGTACGCAAGGGAGGCTCTTCCGGAAGAAGACTCTACCTATATCTCTATACCTTCTTCTTCGTTGCAGGTATACTTGTCGGAAACGTAAGTGATACTTCGGACTATTCATAGAACAGGCTCGAATCCCCTGACAGGATCCTGTCGTATTGTTTGGCACGCCATTCTTGGCTTACTTTGCAAGAGCATCTGGGTAAGTCCTAATATTATCAAGACGCGAAGTATATCTATAACTTTCATGTAGCATCATACCACCCACGGCGTGGGTTTTTGCACAGTTCATGGTCGCAAATACTGGTATACCCAGCCTTCAGCGTTTCTCCTTTGATTCGAGCATCACTAATCATCCAACCATCTTCAGCGGCAGCAGTCCTCCCCTCCGCCAACCTGACAAACCTCGTGCTCACAGGCGCGTTCTCGCTGTCATACATCACATACGCCGCTCACGCCATCCTACCGACTCTCGCCACCGGCGTTGCTCTCTATCCCCTCCTCGCTTTCGTGCTGTTTAGATCCACAAAATACGTACCGCGTCGCATAGATGTAGTCGAGTTTCAGCATCCTCACGTAGATGCAACCGGCACTCACGCACCAGATGCATTGACAGACAAGAGCGGCGCGATATTTGGCTCGGTGTTACTTGGAGTCACACTTGTTGTCTTAGTGGGCACTTCTCCGCTGAAGATACCAGTGTGGATGGTGACGGTCCCTCCTGCGCTTATCATGCTAGGGAGGGATATCTGGCATGATCGGCACCTATGGAAGAAGGGAACGAACACGCAACCTGCCGGTGAGCCAATGCCTTCGGATGTGATCGACTCTATCCCAATGCAAGTCATGCCTACGAGCAAATCTCCCAAGGCAAACGCAGCTGTCGACACTCAGCCTGTCCAAGAACAGATCGAAGAAACGCGCAGTCAACGTACTCTAGACTCTTTATACCAAAAGATCACAAAAGACACCTTCCCGACATTGTTCACTATCGCACCACGTCTACCCGCCTCTCTCGTGCTATTCGCCTTCTGCATGTTCATTCTTGTACAAGCTTTGACGACACAGGGATGGGTCGAGGTTTTTGCAGGCTGGTGGGCAGCATGGATTCGAGTCTGCTCGAACGTGGGGACGGGCTTCGCTACTGTCGGCGCGATATATGGTATGCTCGTTATCAGCACTTTCCTCTGCAACGTACGTCTTTCCCCCTATCGCTGTATCCTCACAGTTTGACACTCCCTACGTACTTCACAACTAACTTAAATACGTGACCACCAGATATGCGGCACAAACATCGGAACGACGATCCTTCTCGCCCGTGTCCTCCAATCCTGGCTATCCGAGTCCAATACCACCGTCGACAACAAAGTCCGTCTCGGCGCGATCTACGCCCTCGCGCTCGGGAGCAACTTCGGCGCATACACCTTTTCTTTCTCCGCATCACTCGCAGGGCTGCTGTGGAGAGATATCCTGAGGCAGAAGGGGATCGCTGTGTCGCAGCGCCAGTTTGCCTGGTTCAATTTACCTGCTATTGCTCTCGCTGTTGTGGTCTCTGGGGCTGTTCTTGTGGCGGAGGTATATGTTGTTGCACACTGATGACTGCACATGGTCACTCGTGCGATTTGACCGTAGAATTAGGCACTAACATGAAGAGGAAGAGACAGAAGTTCTGACGATCGAAGGCCGACCATGTAATATATTTGACGATTCACGATCAACATGCATCTTTTTGGACAAATTATACGGGTGCGAATGTATCAGTCTGAGGAGGAGGAAGGTGAAGAATATCCTGAGAGCTGCGGATGATGGAGATCGAAAGAAACCATAGAAGGAAGACAGGATCCCGGCTGCGCCGTTGACCAATCGTCGTGAGGGAAAGGTAGCTGGAAAGGTTCTTTATTATCTCCGGCATACTCTTCCTTCTAACCTTGGCGACTACGCCTTACACTTCTGTCTCTGACGGTTAACGTTAGTTTCAGGTTGCTCGCCCCGTAGGCTGGGAAGAAGGCGAGCAATTTGGTTTGTATGGCTCCAGTATGAACGCACTGGTAGTAGCGAGGATGAGAAGACAAAATTTGCTCTTGGAGCTATGCTGTATTGACATATCTCTTGTTGATACCATGCAGCCTGTCTTTCGTGGAGCCATAAAGTAAGCCGATACTTGTATACAAGGGATCTATTTATACGGCTACACTAGTACCTACGTACCATCTTCAAGTTGTCATTCGCAGCCGGGTAGTAGGCTGCCGAAAAAGAGATGTAGCTTAGCTGGGGTCCTGCTTGGGCTGAGGCAGCGGGGACTCGGACGTACCTCCTATGTACTCCAAGGTATTGAAGTCAGCCTCGTTCACTTGGCCATTTCCAATGTAGAGGAGAACGACACGACCGTCGAGTTTGGCCAGTGCCGCTCGTTGTACTTCCATGAAATGGACGAGTTCTTGACGGCTCTGAAAATTCAGCTGTAACCTCTCGAAGCCTTTCTGTGCAGCGCATACTGTTGCAATATTATCCCAGGCGTAGGCTGTTATACCCAGGTCTACAGTAGATGGCTCAAACCCAGTAAAATATCCCGTAAGGCAGACGCAGATAGCAGTGATGCAGGCGACACCCCTCGTCAGGCCAATCGTAGACAGGCTGGAGGCAAAGAGCCCAAAACGCACTCTCGGATTTCTGTCGCCATGTTCCCTGACAGACCAACTGCATGTAATAAGAAAATCTTCAGAGAACGTTAGAGCCGTCTACAGCGCGGAGAGTGAACATAGGAGGGTACTCACTGTCATCCCCCTCTTTATAAATGGTTGGTAGAACGTCATGCGAGGAAATGCTGATTTGTGCTACCTCGCTATTTTGGCACAGACACTTCCCGATATCAACTATGGCGCGTTGAGCTGATGGAAAGAGCGGAAGTTCCATGAGCGCACGCCAGGGTTGCTTCACAGAGCGGGAAAAGGTCAGCACGTCGGACATGAGAGTGGAATATGTCAGCCAGATCGCTTCCGCGTTGCACAGGGAGTCGCTCTGAGGCAGAGTAGACCCGTCGAACCTCCGCTGGCCCAGGACCTCGTCTTTGATGTGCCGGGGGCTTTCAACTGAAGCAATGACATAGCACGGGGCAATCACTAGTGTGTCGCTGAAAAGTATATTGCCCTGGAAAGATGGCTGAGAGATCCAAGTAATGTTGGAGAATAGAATGGATGTCATGTCGGCGATGCGTTTTCGATTGGAGAATTTGCGCAGGAGTGAGATGAGATCGTTAGGAGTTCGGAAACGGGGGTTCATGATATGAACACTCTCATGACGAGTCATGGGAAGGGTTATAGGGATACCGTAAAAGAGACGACGATGAGTTGGCTGTTGTGAGGGTATGTTGATGTTAGGAGAGTCTAAGATTTGAAGGTGAATGGAGGCGTCGGGCTTGAACGGAAATAGGGATGGCTGTAACTGAAACAGATAGAGCCACGGACGATCCCCTATGCGCTGCACCAACGTCACACGCCGAACGTATTCTGAGACGGGTAATAAACTACTCGGCACATTCAATACCAGGGATGAGAATCGGCGGAGGTCTTCATAGCCTTTGATCCATAAGGTCTGGAAGAGATTCGCACGGCAGATTTTGGCCCAACGGACACAGGTTAGGGAGCTAGCTGTGAACTCCTTGACAGCCTCTTTCCGATTTGGCAGCTTTCTGCCATATTTATCGGGACCCAGGTCAAGCAGCCGGTAAGCATACTCGCAGACGTAGTAGAGTATAATGTCGAATAACTCGGGCGGAATGTCTGCTGCGGTAGCTGACATGACCCGGATTCCAACAGCAGTGAGACAGTATCAATGCGGCCGCCACCCAATGTTCCACAGCGTGTCTACCGATAAGGACGACAGTTAGCACTTCACTCTGATATCTGATCTTCCGCCCAACTCACGTATGTCAGCTCCGGAGCGTGAGGTATGAGGCCTTGAGGAGCCTCTGGACCACAAATTTCAAGTCAAAAAGCAAGCGAGATGCCCGGTTAACGTCGTGTTAAAGTGCGCACAATGACTGTAGTGGTGGTATACAGTGAACGGTGCAGGCGCAATCACTGGCACCGGGAAAGCTGAGCGCCTAAATGATTGGAGGTGAGCTCGCACAGCAAACAGGTGCTCTCTACATGTAACGAAATCGTTTTATCAGGCTTACAAGTGGAATTGTGCTCTGCAATTTTTTTCAGAGGAAACAGCGGAAAAGTCGTCGAGTTGTACTCTTAACGGGATTCTGGGTCTGACGAGCGCCCAATTCACGAGGCCCGATAATGCTCCCTTCAAGTTACTTACAATGCAGTAAGTAACGATGGCCTGCGCATCGCTACGACCCCCGCTTACGACTTACGACTTACTTTACGACTCTGCTCTGACGACCCACTGTCTTTTTGTCTCTTTCACGACCCTTTACGAACTACCTCAGCCTGTATCGTACTAACTCATCGCTACTCTATCCTCCCCGGTGTTTGATTGCGTACCTCGCGAATCAAACCACCGAACACAATGCCAGGCGTTGTCCTTGTGCTTCTCTGAAATAACCTTGTTCAGTATGTGCGTTTGTGTCATGCGTTATTTGCTTACGACCCTGCTCTCACGACCACTGTCTTCTTGTGTCTGAGCTCAGCCAATAGGTACACATGGCCGTTTACTGCGACCATACCGGTCTGGACAGTTCAGGACACCAACGAACTGTGGAGAAATCGCATGCTTGTAGCCACAGTAAATATCTCTGAAAAAAATCTATCGATCAACTGAAAATCTGCAGAAGAGAACATGAGCTCAACTTGAAATCAAATCAACCGACGAAAGACGAAGGTCACACGTACGTTGTAATACTACAAAGCTATCCAATCATGTATTGATAAAAGTCCAGATAGCGAGGAACATGCATAAGCCTAAAAGGAAAAAGCGTAATTACTGCGTTACCCGCTTTGCAAGTGCGAGCTGCTGCAAAACTTGAATCGCCTGATCTCCAGTCATGTTCGCCACGGTGGCCACATCCGGGACCTTGATGGTTTCTTTCGTCGCGTGGACTACTAATCGTGCGAGGACCTCTCCCTAAAAAGCGAACGGTTCAGAGTCGGGTTATATTTATTGTGATTGGTTGGGGACTTACAGCTTCGACCAGGCAGGCGGCCACGATAAGCCTGGATGTGTCGCGGTTATAGGGATGCTTCGTTATGTAAAGGAAATGGTAACATACCAGATGATGATCCATGTTATACGATCCATGGCATTTGTGTTGAGGTGGTCGTGGATAGCGTCAAGCTACGAGGGCGCATTAGACATGCAGGTGTCACCACCAATACAATGGAACGTACCAAGTCCTCAGCTACTGCCAACTTCTCATTCAACACCCCCACCCGAACACTAATCTCCATATAATCCCTAACAGCATCATACAACTTCCTCACACTCGCCTGCCCCTCCTCCCAAAACAAATCCGGAATATCCAACACATTGCTCACCAGATTGACGTCCCGTCGCAGCTTGAACAGCTTGCCAGTCAGCTTCAACGCGTCCGTGCGCGTCAGTTTCAGAGAGCCGGTGGAGGCGAGGTGGATGGGTATGGCGGTGGTGGCGGGCGCGGAGAGGATGGCGTGGGTTAGGGTTTCGTAGCGGGCTAGGAGGGTGGATTGGGCGAGTGCGTGGGAGACGGAGAGTGCGAGGAGGGTAGAGTGGGATTTGAATGCTAAAGGATGGTTGGTTAGTACAGGCAGGTTAGAGAGTAAACAATGCCGACTGACTGAAGAAGTCGTTGTAGATGCGTGGATAGGCGATATAGGGTCTGTACTGAATACGGCGGAGTCAGCGGTCCACCAAGATCATCAGAGAATTCATCGCAGGTACCTCATAGTGACACTCCTCGACTTCCCACCGGTCTTCAGGGAGAGGCTTAACCATAATCCCCGCGCCCTCCACATCTTCAAGTATACTATGTTCCTGCGAGACGTCGAGTCCAAAGAACACCACCACGCCGTACTGGAAGAATATAGCTTCACCAAACGTATCAGGATCGAGCGGCGGCGATGCACGCCTCTGTGTTGGTGCAGCAGCAGAGGAAGCCGGAAGGTTAGTCGCTGCGAGCTTGGGGGTTTCGACGTCCGTCGCGTAGTCTTTGACGTTCAATGGTGATGTTCCGGGTGAGAACCCTTCTAATTGAGCGGTTGGTGCTGAGCTTGGGAAGTAGACACCCTCGTCGGCTGTCTCTTCCCCTTCGGCGGGAGCGATGATGTCTTCGGCTGTGGGTGTGGGTATTGTCGAAGGTGCAGCAGAAGAGCGAACGTTTATGCCAGGTCCATAACCAGGCAGAAGCGGTAGATGGTACATCTGTACAAGCTGTCAGTACCAGAGAGAATCCAATGCACGAAAATACGTACCGCATAGACTGCCTCGTCGAAGACCCTCGGCTGCACGTTGTGCTCTCGCTTCAGAAAGCCAGTGAGCAACTTCATCTTGAACCCCTCCGACACGCAATACGCAGTAATGCGCTTATACCCCGCCTTCTGCCTCTGCTCCTTGCTCATCCGCTCCCCTTCGCTCTTCACATCCCTCACACCCCGATCCGTCTCGTACCCATGCTGAATATCCTCGTCATCCTCCGCGAGCGGTTTAGTCTGCGGTGCGGACGGGAGTACGACAAGTTTCTGTGTGGTCTTTGACGTGCGTTGGGCTTGCTTCTGGCCTGGCACAGGTGGGATTGGGATCCCTGCGGCGCGAGTCAGTCCGCCTGTGAACGATGGCCGACGGGTGGGCGGGCGGTTTGGACCACCTGCGGCGGAGAGCGCTCTCTTTGGTCTTCGGAGACTTGGCAGAGGTGTTGTAGGTGTACGTTGTGGATCTGGTCGAGACATGGTTTGCGGTAATTGAAAGTCAAAAACCAAGAAAAACTGTTCCGGTGAAGGAGGTCAGGAGACTGTGCACAGATGTTGAGGGTCCGGTTCTAGTCCAAGTCTGCAAAGGCTAAGATCGTAGATAGAAAGTACAACCGTTAAATCACCGGTTCCGGTAGCTAGCTTTAATGGTTGCACTAACTTTCTTCCCTGAAGTATGGTGTGGTCGAGCCCGTCGTGAAGAACGTCCGAGACAGTGGTGGTTATGTTCGAAGCTGCACGAATGGTACATGACTTCAAGCGCCAGCGTCATAGCAGACAACATGTGGGCTGGAAGCGCTCACAAATAAAGCTTTCGTTATGCGCGTTCTCAACATGCAAGGCTTGTGAGGAAAACATGAGCTATAATTGAAGGTTGCATTGTAC
Source organism: Irpex sp. Y119-03 (assembly GCA_037042295.1). Classification (NCBI taxonomy): domain Eukaryota; kingdom Fungi; phylum Basidiomycota; class Agaricomycetes; order Polyporales; family Irpicaceae; genus Irpex; species Irpex sp. Y119-03. The sequence goes on from JAXQKB010000055.1 coordinate 172,501, forward strand.
ATATTTCACCATCTTTGGGCCCAATTGTATCTACAGGAACATTTACGTCGGTCAAACAATTGGACAATCGAAACGTACAGTGCCGCGAGAGGGGGATTAAGATAACTATAAACTGATTATGGGAGAGTTAGTCCGTATTGAGGGAGACGATGCGGGAATGAGTGAGGGAGGCAGGTTACGCCTGAACGAAGACGAAGAAATTGTTGTACAGGTCGAGAGCAATGATGGTACACGGGGAAGGCAAATAAATAAGGGGTCAAGGAGAGCATGTGTTTGCGTGAAAGGAATTAAAGTCCGTTTGATATTGGTTTCGTGTAAACGTGAGTATGATGAAGGGGAAAGGCATGAAATGGGAATGATTCGAAAGGGAATGTGCCTTAAGCAAGGACGGTCATTAAACCGCTGACACCCTGGGCTTGATCGAGGGCAACAGGCTGTTGTGGGTCCGGGATGCGAGAGCGTGTCGCATATGCAACATAACGAATCTGCATGCACACATGCGTTAATATATGTTGGAAACGTTTGAGCAGATATGAAACTCACATCTACTTTGTAGACACCATCCCGGCGAGGACTATGCACACAACTTGTCCATCTGAATAGATATTATGAGTACACAGGATCTCTTCGCCTTATAGGAGCCATAGAATATACTCACTGTTCATCAACAAGTACATGCGCACCGATACTTTGTGCCTCTTCTAACAGCGTAGCTCTCATAGTCCTAAGCAGCTTCTTCACATCGACCCCGCCCTTGCACAAAAACCGACGCTCCTCCACCAAGGGAATCTTCCTCTCAGAAGTCTTATCGTCTCCCTCCAGAGCAGGATGCGTCTTAGGCTCCCCGGACGACGAATGTATAGGGTACGCCCGTGCGTTGACGGTGTCTTGCGCCTTCCGGCTATGGCGCCGCAGCTTGACGATCAGGTTAGCGACGTCAGGCAGGCGAAGGGGGATGTGCCTCGTTGGCGAGCGTGAAGAAAGGAGCGGCGAGGATGGCGGTGAGTTGAGCGTCATCATTATACTGTGCTTGCGGAAAGCTGGAAATGTCAGGAGAAGGAAGAGAAAGAGGGAAAGTTTGAAGTAAGAGTGACTCGGGCGGCTCCTGGCTGCTGCGTGCATGCCACGTCTTTTTGGCGGGATTAAATCTATTTATGGTAAGCCTCGAAAATTCGAGCTCAGACAATACCCTTCTGGGTGCATGGCGGGCTCATTGGGCCTACAGGATGGTCTGGAGGATGCTTTGTGGTCGTACGAAAAACATACAAAGCAGCAGTCGTGATTAGAGACATGTGAGATACATCGGCGTAAGGGGCTACCAAGAGCATGTGGATCGGCATGACAAGCGCCTAAGGCAATCTAAGCACGCAACTGACTTGTACGTATACGGGCGTGCAAGTACTGAATACAAGCTACAACGCAGATCACAACAGGCGTGTTCACTCTGTAGTAATTCCAGTCCACTCCTGCTGCTCTGGCTTGACCTTGCGACGCTTTGCTGGTAGCACATCCTCCCCTGCCTGCGACTTCTTCAGGCCTACCATCTGTTCGTGGTCTACAAAGCCGCGTCGTTAGATCGGGGATACAGTAGAAGAGACTGTGATGTGATATCCAGGAAGACTCACATGTACCGCTTATCACATCGTCGACGATGGGTCTACTCCCTGACGTGATGTACCGTGTAGAGACACCACGCGCAACGAGTGGCTGCGCCAGCAGCTGCTTCAGCTCAGCCTTCAGCGCAGCCGTCTTCACACTCGCGTTCTTCCGCTGGTGCTTTGTGGGTCCACCTTTGCGCTCATCTCCAGAGCTACGCACAAACAGATCAACATGTCCGTTTCGCCCATATTTGTTTCGTTAGAACGCACCTCAACTCGAAATCGGAGTCTAACTCGAGCTCCATCGCTTCCGCGGCTTCTTTCAGCCAATGCCTTTCATGGTTCTCCTTCTTAACTTTGTGCTGTGCACTATCAACCGAGCGGGCAAGTTGGATTCGCTCCTTCAGCTTGTCCAAAAGATAATGCTCCACCGAGATCTCAGGTATCTCATCCTCACCTACAACGCATTCAGCGATCGAGACCCAACAAGTGTAGTATACGTGGTAGAACTTACTGCGCTTGAGACTGCCGAGCAGGCCCCTGACAAGCTTACGCTCGTCCGGCGCACACATGAGTAAACTGAAACCGCTGCGCATGGCACGCGCCGTTCGGCCGTTCCGGTGGACATACACGTCCGCTGAGCGGGGGATTTGGTAGTGCACGACGTGGTCGACGGAGGGGATATCGAGACCTCTGGCTGCGATGTCGGTCGCGAGTAACACTGAGTTGGCGGTGGATTTGAACCTTGCGTCGAGGGTTAGCAATAGGTAGTTTTATGCCTTTCCAGTGAAATATGGTGCAGTGCATACCTGTCGAGGTTCTTGAGGCGCTGACGCTGCTCGAGTTGTGAATGGAGAGGGAAAGCGTTGATTTCGAGTAGTTCCATCAAAGGCATGAGTCTTCGTATGCCGTCAATTGAAGACAAGAAGACAAGCGTCCTTCCAGGATACCTCAAAAGGAAGTAATACAAGAACGCGTCCTAGATCAACATCAGAATGGGAAACAGAGAAGGCGTAGTAGAGCGTACCTTCTCGTTGGCCAAGCAGTCAATCCTGCTCTCCTTCAGCGTTGATACGACTCCACCCTCGGGACTTAGATCGATAATCTCGGGCTGAGGATCTCGGAAGTCGAGTCGCATGAGAAGGTCGTCTACGAAGGAATGTCAGTGTCTCCCTCCCTCTATTCGATTCGCGTCGCTTACCAAGAGTAGAAGCAGGCGCATGACGTTTCTTGCCCTTCGGCCTCGCCCGCTTCTTCAGATTACGCTGCAGATCCTTGCTTAGCGTCGCAGAGAACACGAATGTTTGCATTTCGTCTCCCGCTGCCGGCTCTGCGTCAACCTCTTGCGCGTCCCCCGCGGAGACACCGCCGAAATCAGGCTCGATTTGGTCGTCCCTGTGAAAAAACTTAGAATGGGATAAATGATGCGAGGAAGAGGTAGCGCACTCTGACTGCCTTAGCGTTAACCGCAAAATATTGTCGAGCTCGGCGAAATGGCCTGCTTCTATCATCCTATCCGCTTCATCAAGCACCAAGAACCTGAGCCGCTTGATCTGACTCGCTAACTCATCGTCCTATTCCAGTACATAAAGTCACTTAGCTTCCTATTTGAAAAGTAAGATTCACGCGTACGAACCTCTTGCAGAATATCCCAAAGTCGACCGGGAGTAGCAACCAGGACGTCGACCCCGCGATCCAATATCCTACGTTGCTTATGTGCGGACATGCCTCCAACTATTGCTGCTACACTGACCAAAGGTGGCCCCTTCGGTTTGGTGGACGAGTCTGCAACTACTTCCTTCTTCTTTCCTTTCTTGTTCGATGCTCGATTTTGCTTGCTTGTTCCATTTGGGATAACATCATCCTGCACTTCCGTTTTGACCTCTGGTGAGGGTTCACTTGCAGCGTTGATGCATGTATTGAGATGAGAGGATACCTGCAGAGCCAATTCTCGAGTCGGTGCGAGGACGAGGGCGCGTACTGGTCGCCTGGACTTTGCTGCTCTTTTATGCGTAGTTGCTTCGTTCAAGAGCCAGTTCAATATTGGCAGACCATACGCTAGAGTTTTTCCTGAGCCCTGCGATTAGCGTTAGGAAACGCTGTCTCGTTACAAGCGAGGGAGGCCTGTACGCACTGTCTCAGCCACACCAACAACGTCTTTCCCCTTCGCTGCTGAAGGAATCGCCTTCGACTGAATCGGAGTAGGAGTTTTGAATCCTTGTGCGTACAGGGCGCGGAATAGCTGGGAGTGAAGGGAGTATGGATGCCATTCGGGTAGAAGCGTTTTTGCTGCAATGTGGTGAGAAGACGGTCATGTTAGAGATAAAGCGTTGCATACAGTCGAATAGGGGTAGTTCTTCCACAGTAGGTTCTGCAGCAGGAGAGACATGTCTTGAGCCACTGGGTTTACTGGCTTCCTGCCTTTCAGCAGGTGCTTCCTTCACCTGTGGGATTGTCAATTCGGTTGCAACCCTCAAATTAGAAACTACACACCTTGAACTTTGCTACCCTCCCTCCTGCGTTCTCCTCATAGATAACCTCCACCCCTTCGACCTCCTCCAGCTCCATCAGCCCTTCCATTTGGCTGGGGAACCCTGCTTCTTGTCTGCTCTTGACAGTCTTCCATGGCAGGTCGTTCAGTGTCACATGCGTTGTTTTCGCTTTCTTGCTCGCAGCAGACGCAGCCCCCGTAGCCTTGCGCTTCAGCAGCTTCGCCGACATAGCTGCAATAATATCTCGAGAAGGGGATGAGGACAAGACCAACTCGCAGCCACAGCAATGAGCTAAACTTTTTGGCAGGAGAAGACGATCGGCGATCACTTGATGACCGGGCGCCTACCGAGCCAGCAGTGGCCCCCGGAATTACCGAAAGTAGACCCAACACTCGTTGAACGAGGCAGGAGGTCGCAGCCGCAGCGTCCCCAGAATCGCCTCTTGACCCTATACCATGATCCAAATATGCCGTGCGGAGGACGGCCAGACGTTCCAGGCAAGTTCATGTCCATAGGTGACTAGATATACGTGCTGAACATGTGTGGCTGCGTAGGTGGATGTGAGTCTCTGGGACATTGAACGGTACGTAATAGCTCCTCTTTGTTAGTTGTTATGCTGAAAGCTCTCGCAGGAAAGGAAGTTTAGAGAGGTTTCTGAACGAAGAGACTGGCGTGGACGAGCAAGACATACTAGCCTACTTGCCGGACGGTCGTCGGTTGCGCAACGAGAACGTTCGGGATTTGGCAGGGGTAGAAGACCAGGTGTGTAGCTGAAGCCTTCGAAGTAAAGTATAGCAAATAATTCCCCTGTAGACTATATATGTGTTCAACAAAGCATACTTGGATCTGGACGTTGACCTTGTGTTGCGCAAGCTACGAGTGGAGGCGACACTGCAGCCTCCAGTTGAGGGTAAGCAGTATATTAAACTGGGCTCTCTCTGAACCGATATGAACTTGCATTGGTTTGTTCTAGAAAATATTGCTGCAACTCCTCCGTTCCGCCCAACCCACCTCGCTGCTTCTTACTTACGGACCACACAAGTGCACCACGAAGAAGTCAACCGTACTCTGCAGTCACTACGCTATCAATACGAAGCTATCCGTATCGCCTCCAGTTCACTAGACCTCCACGTGCTCGCCATACAAGAAGCGTTCGAAGCTATCACAGCCAGTGCCGAACGTGAACTGCAGAAGCAAGAAAGTCTCCTAAACGGGCTGGATGCAGATCTGGAGATAGTCCAACGTGTCACTATCCACAAGGAGTTTGTGAGCCCCGCAGTTCGCAAAGCTATGGAGCTTGGTGAACGTGGACGCACACTAGGCGATTACGTTAGTCAGGTGAAGATGCGACAGGTTGCGGACACATGCCGGCGGACACATCGTGAGTGCACTGAGATATGTGCTGGTACGATACTAAGGCTTCACTAGAGGACCTGCAGGAGCGTACAGCGCATGTCCATGACTTGATGGCTAAGCTACGCGATGGGACAGACTCGGTCCGTGTGCTAACGTCAGATACCAGGTCAGTTTCACGAGCCTATATAGCTCTGGAATCAATGTGTACTAACGAGTACTGTTAGCTCGCTTGAGGATGCAGAGACATCTTGTAGGAGATCACAAGAAGCATCAACTAAGGTTACCAACGTTGCTGGTGCGCTGGAGAGTGAGTGTTTCAATTAAAATTGCCAAGTATACATGTTGAATGGGACTAGAACCAAATGCACAGACAGATAGACTAATACAAGGTGAGCACGGCTGTGATGGCTTATCCAACAGTCTCTCAATTATAGTTAGAACTGCGGCAATTGGACTCGACGGTTCGTGAGGAGTTACAACATATCACGGAAATCAAGGTATGTTTATGCATGATTGCTCAACAGGTTGTGTTAGTATTAATGTTGGCTACATCAAGAATGCCTTCACGCAGCGTTGCATCAGTGGGTTACGGCAAATTAGCGAGCTTAATACCTACCTCGTTCAACTTCCTCCAACTCTGACCTCATTGCAATCATCCTTCCGAGTAAAGACCAGTTTCTCACATATTCAGCGACTCCATAACATGCTCTATGCGTATGGTGCCACCGTGGTAGAGATTGTAAGGCGAAAGGAGTTTTGTGAGTTCTGCCACTCTTTGTCATGTGTCCTGGAATAGCGATCTGACCGTGAGCATAGCCCAATTCTTCTTCCAACGGGCGCAGAACATCTTGGAGGTTATGGCAAAGATGTCGTACGTATGCATGTAAATTCGTCTTGAGACTTTGGATTCAACTGATTGGCCACAGCTCGAATGAACGCAAACGTCGACAACTGTATCGCTCTGAGGTCCATGGTCAACTGCCCTTCGACACAAAGGGACTGGACGAGCCTGTGCCAAGCATAGACTTCTCGACAACTGGCTCAGACGACGTTCCTTACTCTCTTGAACGTGCAGATCTCAACGGTATGTCCTTCACCATTTGTTCGCTGCTCAATCGGCGCCAATTTGCGATACAGATTTGTTACTTGCCATGGACGATTTGGAACTGTTTGCGAGAAATTCTCCTCATCCTGGCGCCCTTGCATCCGTACAGGAGGCCCGTGCCGGTCTTGAGAAGCTGATACACAAGATGGATGGGCTTGAGGCGGGCTTCGATCGGATTGCGGAACGTTCGCGTAAGCAGCTCTCTCGTAAAGAACGTGGTCATCCATTGACATACGAATTCTCAGTGTTATCTTCGTCGAGACTTTTCGAACACCGTAGACGTAGTAAGTCGTTTTGCTTTCATGGTTCTATGCTTCTAACTTGCGGTGTAGCGGCCGAGGAGGATGAACAATTGCTAGCGGACTTCGAGGCTCAACTAGAACAAGTCACGCAAGAAAAAACACGCCAAGAGCAGCAATTCACCGAAGAACGTCGCACATTAGAGGACGAAAACTCCCGGTTGAGATTGCAAATTGAGGAAGCAGAGCGTACCAGGGATCAACACGAACGCGAGTTACATGCGATAAAGGCCCAGTACGATAGCGAGTCCAACTCTCGTCAGATCCTAGAACGCCGAAACTCGGAGCTGTCTTCTGAAGCCGACTCACAGCGGGCAGCACTCGCCACCGCCCTGTCAGAAGCAACTGAGAGAACACACGAAGCAGAACGTTTGCGGCAGGAGCTTGCGCAGGTTCGCGCCGAGTTCAACGAGATGAAGGACTGGGAGCATCGGAACACGGAGAATACGAACAAACTTGTGGAGGATCAAGCCGACACATTGCGTAGGCTGGAAGAGGCACGGGCCCGGGGTGAGGATCTCGAGGCGCAGATACAGGCCGCGCGGCGGGAAGGAGAGGAGGTGAAGCGGGCGCTCCTTGAGGCCAGTAAGGAGAAGGACCGATTGTTGCGTGCGCAGGCCACGGAGCACGATCGGATCATGCGCGACCATATCGCAGAGGCCGATGGAGACCGAGCCGTCCTGGAGCATCAGTATCTGGAGCTCAAGGCTACTCTAGAAAACACAGAACGCCAGCTGAAAGACGCTCGTGCGCAGGCCGAGATGTATAGCTCGGATGCTGTTGGCCTCAGGGAGGAGTTACAACGCGTAGAACACGAGCTTCGCGAAGCACGACACACGGAGCGGCTGCTTCGCGATGACCTTCGTGCGGGTAGAGCCTCCCAATCCGACTTTGAGCAGAAGCAGGAGAACAGCGGACGGCTGATAGCGCAGATGCTCGACGTTGCTCTCGCGTTCCGGGAATCGCATATCAAGGCTCTCCAAGCGATACAAACTATGACATCACATCCTTCGTCTTCCGCAAAGACAGGTATCAGCCCGAACATGTCAGAGTCAACCTTCGGTGGCTTACGTCGGAGTATTGCTATCAGTTTCGTCGAGCCGCCTCCCATAGACCCCTCTGATCCGACGGCAGCTCTGGATGCCCTACGGACATTCGACCACGACCAGTTTCTTGAAGCTATCAACAAGGCGGGCCAAACCATCCGCAAATGGCAGAAGCAGTGCAAAGATTATCGCGAAAAGGCGAAGGGCAAGATCTCCTTCCGTAATTTTGCCAAAGGTGACTTAGCGCTCTTTCTACCGACTCGCAACTCGGTGACCAAACCGTGGGCTGCTTTCAATGGTACGTTCCCTCGAGCGGCAGCCCTGATACTGCCTGGGATTTCTCCTATCGATTTACGTTATCCGAGGATGCTGATGTCCGAGGTTTCACCTTCGCTGCACATGTAGTCTCATTCCCTCATTACTTCCTCAAGCCTAATGGCCACTTGGGTGAGCAGCTCAAGACTCGCGAATGGATCGTCGCCAGGATCACTTCAATTACGGAGGGGGTGGTAGATCATAAGGTACGTAAATCTGAGGTAGTCACCATAAAACCCTACTGAAGTGTGTTCTATTGCCATAGGATGCCAGCACAAACCCGTACGGTCTAGGCGATGGTGTCAAGTACTACATGCTCGAGGTCGAGGACTGGACTCAACCGGCGTCATCAACGAAGCAGAGGCGGTCATCGACAAAAAAGGCCACTGATTCTCAGACACCGAGGAAATCTTCGCCTGAGCCAATCTCAACAGCAGAGCCGACGCTAGAACCTCCACCTGGGCCCCCCGATCCAGATACCGAGGTTGAAGAAGTCTTTCCAGCCAGATCTCCGACGTCACATCTTCCGAATTCTCGAGCACGCACAAGTTCGCCGTCTGCAGCTGCAGGGCCGTCGTCGCTGTCTCGCCTACTGGCTCAGGCTCCTGTAGAAGACTCCAGTGTCGTTCGCGCAGCATCATCGCCTACGACATCGACCCCCGAGAAGCACCCTTTCCCTTCTCCGCCCGCTTCCTCTCCGCGACAGCCTTCACCAGTGGCTTCTCCTGAACCCCGCCAGCCTTCAGCTTCGCCACGTATCCTGCCCTCGAATGCGCAGGTTATGTCGCCGCCCCGTGCAGGTGTGCCATTGCCTGGCCGTCCGGGATCCAGAGCTTCTCGAATGTCTTCCTCGTCTAAGTTTTCAAGCGGGAGAATACCATTCGCGGGTACTGCCGGCCCTGCTAAAGCAATAGCCACGACAGCGTTGAACTCAGAGCTGTCAATTTCGGGATCTCCTTCTTCTCTCGCCCCATCGGGCAGTACAGGCTCAGAAACAGTGAGCCCCTCGCCTGAGGGATCTCCGACTGAAGGATTAAGCCAGTTCTTGCCCAATCATCGCCGTCGGCCCAAGTCTTACCATCCAAGCTCCAACAAAGACTCATTATCTGTGGGTCCGGGCGGTCTCCCCACTATTGCACAGGCTGTGTCGGTGGATCCTGGTAATCCCAATAGCGCACAGAGTGGTCTGGTGGGGCCTGGCCCTCCCAGCTTAAGTGCGCGAGTACGATTGGCAAGTCTAGCGAGTAGCTGGGGTGTGCCCTTTGGTCGCAGGAGAGCAAGCGAGTCTGCCTCACCTCCAGGGCCGCCAGGCACCAGTTCTAACGGTTTATCGTGAACGCACCTGCGATGATACGGGCCAAGGACCATGCATGACGCGCGTCAAGCGCAATCGAATTTGATAGTTGAGGGAGTAGGTGTCGACTGATGAGATGGGTGATGCGTAATTTCTCCGGTATATTCGCACCGTTAGTTGGAGTTCTCGATCAATCTTCTTGGTTACGACAGGCAATACAGTTTTGTTATCTTTTGGTGCAATCTGTCGAGGAAGGATAGAGCCTCGATGAAGGCGGGATGTGCGATCTATTGCGTAGTGTATCATAGCAGCTAGTGGCGTAGTAATCCTCCAGGAAAAGCCCGTCATAATGAACTGGGTCTCATGACGGTCGATCTTCCTCTGCCCTTGGCAGCAGGCAAGATCCTCTAGTTAAGAGTGAGTTTCTCCGTGTTGGCTCCTGTTCAGGCCAAGTTGCGGGAGAGCATGCACGATCATACTGGCAGGCATTTAGCATCAGCGAAGAGCGGCCGATAGCTAGGCTGGCGGTGTATAAAAAAGTGCCTAGATCTGTTAAAGGCGTGCCCAATTATTCAGGAACACCGCGGAGGTGTGAGTGCGCAATTTGGTTTTCCACGGCGTTGCAGTGCTTTCTCGCACAGCGACTGGTGCATTCTACATGGCCAGATTTGTCGAACTGGGTTCCGGCGCTCGGCACATTGGATCAAGATTAGATGGTCTAGAGCGCCCGGACAGTCAGGACCTCATCCGGACTGGAAATTGCCCCACAGCTCCCCGGAAGTAAACCGACCCCGCGCCGGAACTCAATACAACAGGGGATCAAGACAGGCCACAGCGGTGAAGGCAGGTCAGGGTCGACGGGGCAAACCGTCCTCGGTGCAGTTTACGACTTGTCACGACGCATCTAGACTATGCGTCGGGATGTTGTCTGTTTTTTCTGCGCAATTGTACCAGAAATACCGACGGTAAGAGAGAACTGTATGTTTCAACAACGTGATTTTTATTATTGGATTGCTAGCAGCTACATGTGCTCGATCACCTCGTGCGATCTCAGCGAACCAACGGCCGACAGCGGGACCCCTTGGCAAAGCGGTCGTCGCTCGGTTGTTTTCCTGTGAAGTGAGTGTACGGATCTATTTGTAGAGGAATCGGCAGGTTTACTGATGGCGATTACATAGGGGTAAGCAAGGTAATAGAGCTGGGTCCAAGCTGTGTCGCTTTTGCTATCTTACATGGATGAGTGGACGGTAGTTATCTGCGTATGCGCCAGCTCCAGACTTCCCCAGAGGCGCGATGGGGTCGGACTGGACCAAAGCTGGGGAATTGCGCGGGGAAACATATGGCTCATTGGCTGGGACAGACATTTCACATACGCTGGGAGAAACAGTTCTATCGCCAGGTCCGCGCGGGGCGGGCGCCCCCGTCCCGCGTCGCCTGCCCACACCAGGACCTATATAGTCGGCCAGCGTACCGTCAGAGTTTTCCTCCAACTTTCTCAAGTTCTATCCCACCCTCCCACGCACTTTCACAAACTCTAACTCCATGGGTGTTGGCGTAGCTGCTCACGCTCACGCTGAGGCGGGCTATGTCCAGTTCCTCAACCCCGAAAGGACATGGCTCAAGAACAAGCGTCTCATCCTCCTTCACGCTTGGCTGGTTCTCTTGTACGTTACAATGTTCCAGCTTCCGTTATCTCCGTGCTGACGTCGATGACTTCTCAGCCTCGCTACATCGGCCAACAATGGTTACGATGGTTCATTAATGAACTCCTTCCAGTCGCTTCAGCTCTGGAAGAGTTATTTCGGCTACCCTCATGGTGGCAAGCTCGGTCTGCTTAACGCTATCCAGGTTCGTCCTCATCCCTCATGATGATGTTGCGACCCACTAATCTCTCGCTTCAGAATATCGGTTCACTTGCCGCCTACCCCTTCGCACCCTATCTGTCCGACGGCCTTGGTCGAAGACGTACCGTCTGGATCGGTGCAACCATCATGTTGATCGCCGTCGCCCTTCAATCCGCCGCTCAGAACCTCAGCATGTTTATCGCTGCTCGTTTCTTCATCGGCTTCGGTCTCACATTCGCCGCCAACTCCGCCCCCATGTTGGTCACCGAACTCGCTTACCCCGCATACCGTGCACAATTCACAGCCATGTACAACTCCCTTTGGTACTTGGGTAACATTTGCGCATCATGGTCATCATACGGTACCGAATACATCCACAACAACTGGGCATGGCGTATCCCCTCTTTGCTGCAGGGTATCCCGTCACTCTTCCAGTTCGTCCTCGTCCTCTTCGCTCCTGAGTCCCCACGTTGGCTCGTCTACAAGGGCAAGGAACAACAGGCACTCCACACTCTCGCCTACTACCACGCCGACGGCGACGAGACCGATCCCCTTGTCTTGTTCGAATACAACGAGATCAAGGCTGCTGTCGCACTCGACCTTGAGGTCGCTCAGAACGTGGGCTGGTCTTCGCTCATCGCTACTCCCGGTAACAGGAAGCGTATGATCATCATCGTCGCTATCGCCTTCTTCTCGCAATGGTCAGGAAACGGTCTCGTTTCGTACTACCTGAACCAGGTGTTCGACACTCTCGGCATAACAGACGCAACTATCCAGCTTTTGATCACTGGGTGAGTACAGCCGCACACGGTCTTTACTAGCAAAGTACTAACTTGTATCCGCAGTATCCTCGCTATATGGAACTTGTTCTGGGCTCTCGGTGCTTCCATCGCTGTTGAGCGTATTGGCCGTCGCACACTCTTCATTGGCTCATGCGCCGGCATGCTGCTATTCTTCACGCTCCAAACAATCTGCTCTGCTCAATACGCTCTTCACGGGTCTGACGGAGCTGCCCACGCTGTCATCGCATTCATCTTCCTGTTCTACGCTGCCTACGAGTAAGTCTTCTCGGTATCTTCTCATCCTACCATTACTCATGCATCATCCACAGTATCGCATGGTCACCTTTGATCGTCGCCTACACCGTTGAAATTCTGCCCTACAGCCTTCGTGCCAAGGGCTTCAACGTCTTCAACTTCGTCATCTCAGTCGCCCTCATCTTCAACCAATACGTCAACCCCATCGCTCTCGGCAACATCGGATGGAAGTACTACATCGTCTACTGTTGCTGGATCGCCTTCGAGCTCGTATTCTGTTACTTCTTCATCGTCGAGACCAAGGGCCTCTCACTCGAGGAGACAGCCGCCCTCTTCGACGGAGAGGAGGCTACCCGCGCTGTCACCACCGCACACGAGATTCGACACGACGAGGTCGACGACAAGACCTCCGGCGAGCTCAAGGCATGAGCGCCTTTTGGTTTCTAGGGCTTTTTTGTTGATTTATTCACTCTTCTCTGGTGTTGGTCAGAATCGGACGAACCCCCTTGTATCATTTATTGTAGGATTAGCTACGCGCTTCACGCCCCACGCCTCTTAACTCCTCTAACGTAGCACACGCATACTCACGCCTCTTCTTCCGCTTCCGAGCTCATTAGCTCGTGCACTTCTAGTTACGAGTAAAAGTTGTACACTAGTTGAAAACTATTGCTTAATCTACTCGCAAACTTACTGGATTTAACTATTGCATTAAACGAACTTTTGATCGAGCTGAAGAATGGTTGTTTGGCTCATTTCACTACTACAATGAGATCTACGGACTGACGGCTTGAGATCGATCAATGTCACGCCCGAGCTCGATCGAGTCACAGCGTTCAACTTCTACTCCTGCCGAATTTGGCAATTTCCAGTTCGCTGTGAACACTCTTCATCGCGGATCTCATATGTATTGTTCACCGAAGAAAATTAATACTCGGACGAGGGGTGTCAAAGGCCGTGCCCTGTGTCTTCGGAGGCGAGTTAGCGGCCAGAATCACCTGGAATCAAGGTATAGTTGTTCTCGGGCGGCTAACCTTACGTTGTTCATCACTTCGGAGGCAAACGACATCCCGGCGCCTCGGTCGAGGGAGAACGGAGGCCGTAGAACGCAGGGTCGACGGAGGAACGACACCTCTGGCCTGAATGAACGGTCTGCAGGTGCCTCAGGCACACCGAGATTGCACGTCGGCAGATTTTTCGTCGAATCCTGCGGAGGAAAGGTAAAAATTATCCACTGGAACAACAGGACAGAGGCTTGGAGGGTGGCGGAGTGCGAATATTATTGGTTGATGGGAGTTCACGTGCCACGTGGGCGATCGTTAGGCGGGATCTCAGCGAGCTAACCGTTCGGTGTGCTTGTGACGGCTGTCGCTACAACCTCCGCAGCTATGCTGGCATGGGTGATGTCTGGCAGAAGAAGCGGCGAGTCTATCGTCACAGACAGAAGCCAGCAAAGAGAGTTTTTGTCGAGGCCGCTGTGTTGAGCGGGTGCAGTGGGCGGGGTGTGCCTGTGTAGTCCCTAGGCATCCTAGTTTTGGAGGCGCAATTGAGTCCGGGAGTACGCTGGGAGTGTCGCGGGGAAACATGGGGAATATCTGGAGAAACAGGTCAGGTGGGCTAGTGCGGGGAGGGGCGCCTCCTGCCATCTTGAGCTGCCACACCAGGACCTATAAAGACGTCGGGCAGCTTCTCGCCAGATTCCCTCCAACTTCTTCAAGTTCCCCATCCTCCCCCAATCACTTTCAAGAAGTTGACACAATGGGTGTTGGCGCAGCCGCAACCTCCCATCATGGCGACGCTGGCTACGTTCAGTTCCTCGAACCCCACAGGACATGGCTCAAGAACAAGCGTCTCATCCTCCTCCACGCTTGGCTCGTCCTCTTGTAAGTCTGACGCTCGCTCGCTCCACGTCAGGTCACTCAACTTCTACCCTCAGCCTTGCCACATCAGCCAACAACGGTTATGATGGCTCGTTGATGAACTCCTTCCAGTCTCTCGAGCTCTGGAAGAGTTACTTCGGATACCCCCACGGCGGAAAGCTCGGTCTCCTTAACGCCATCCAGGTTCGTATTTTAATTTGGGAATTCCTTTTGTTTTAACCGCTAACTTTCTAACAGAACATTGGTTCGCTCGCTGCCTACCCCGGCGCACCCTACCTTTCGGATGGTCTTGGTCGTAGACGTACCGTTTGGATCGGTGCCACCATTATGTTGATCGCCGTCGCCCTCCAATCCGCCGCTCAGAACCTCAGCATGTTCATTGCTGCTCGTTTCTTCATCGGCTTCGGTCTCACATTTGCCTCTAACTCCGCCCCTATGTTGGTCACCGAGCTTGCGTACCCCGCATACCGTGCCCAACTTACCGCCCTCTACAACTCCCTTTGGTACTTGGGTAACATCTGCGCCTCTTGGTCGTCATACGGTACCGAATACATCCACAACAACTGGGCATGGCGTATTCCCTCCATCCTCCAGGGTGTTCCCTCCCTTTTCCAGTTCATCTTCGCCCTTTGGGCCCCGGAGTCCCCTCGTTGGCTCGTCTACAAGGGCAGGGACCAGCAGGCACTCGCAACCCTCGCCTACTACCACGCCGACAGCGACGAGACAAACCCTCTTGTCTTGTTCGAGTACAATGAGATCAAGGCCGCTGTTGCGCTCGACCGTGAAGTTTCCGCCAACATCGGCTGGTCTGCTCTCTGGTCGACTCCTGGTAACAGGAAGCGTATGACCATCATCATCGCTATCGCCTGGTTCTCTCAGTGGTCCGGAAACGGTCTCGTCTCGTACTATCTGAACCAGGTATTCGATACTCTCGGCATTACCGATGCCACTATTCAGCTCCTGATCACTGGGTGAGTGAAGTTGATCTATGGAGAGTCATCCTCTAATATGTCGTTATCAGTATCCTGGCTATCTGGAACTTGTTCTGGGCTGTTGGTGCATCCTTCGCCGTCGAGCGTGTCGGTCGTCGCACACTCTTCATCGGCTCGTGCGCTGGTATGCTTCTGTTCTTCGTCCTCCAGACCATCTGCTCCGCCCAATACGCCATCCACGGCTCAAGCGGGGCTGCCCACGCCGTCATCGCGTTCATCTTCCTGTTCTACGCCGCTTACGAGTGAGTCTCTACTATTGTATTCTCCTTTCTTGTGCTAATCTGTCGCTCGTAGTCTTGCGTTCACCCCTCTGATCGTCGCGTACACCGTCGAGATCCTGCCTTACAGCCTTCGTGCCAAGGGTTTCAACATCTTCAACTTCGTCATCTCAGTGGCCCTCATCTTCAACCAATACGTCAACCCCATCGCCCTCGGCAACATCGGATGGAAGTACTACATCGTCTACTGCTGCTGGCTCGCCTTCGAGCTCGGATTCTGTTACTTCTTCATTGTCGAGACCAGGGGCCTCTCTCTGGAGGAGACCGCTGCGCTCTTCGATGGCGAGGACGCCACTCGTGCCGTCACCGCCGCACACGAGGTTCGCCACGATGACCTCGACGAGAAGAGCTCTGGGGAACTCAAGGCATAAGCGCCTTTCCTCATGCTCTCCACGATTCTCCTGTTTTGAAGGAGTTTAGGGCTTCTTGGTTGTCTCATTTTACTCTCCCCTCGTGTTGGCCAGGCTCGGACACACACCCTTGTACGATTTATTTGCAGGAACCTCCACGCATATCACGCTCCACGTCTGTTTTCACAAGCATATCATAGCACATGCACATTCACGCCTCTTCTCTGTCTTCCCTCTGAGTCGTCTTTCCTGCGCTGTTGACCATACCCCTAGTTACGTGTAGGGGTTGTATAGTAGTCGGAAAATTATTGCTTAATCTACGCGCAAAACTAACTGGAGTCTTCACTATGCTCTTTGCGGCAGTCTGGGTCTGGCTTCGAGGCTGTTAGCATCTGATAGCTTGAACTTCGGAGACTTGGGATGACGATCGCTGAGGTGAGGCACTCAACTGAATGTACCGCGGCCCTGCGTCTGAAAGGGCGTGGGGAGCAAATCACCCCCTGGGTTTCTTGGCCGCAGGCTAGCACGGTTGTTGAGTTTGCAGCTTTCACGCCTGCCTCGGGATTACGAGCAATCAGCCGCCTCATGTCGACACCTATTCACTTCGAATGGAGATCGGGATGTACCTGTCAAGTTCAAACTGTGAGAGCTTCATGCATAAATGAGCGGTTCTGATAGGGAAAAGCGCTACCGAGTTCTCATCAGCACATCCACGTCCAAAAGTTGTATACGGCGTTCAATACTCACCTATCGGAAGAAGACTGTGTGCTCATTTACGCCTGGCCTCGCCATCTTTCTCATAGTGAAGCAGCTTTGTGGTCTGAGTTTGACCGAAGACTTCACTTATCATCTCAGTCAGTCAGTCCAGACTCCTGCCTCCTCGATCGCCTCGAACCTAATACTGCATGCCCATGCGGTCCACATCATATTTGAACGTAACATCAAGAAGATTTCCAACGTCCTCGCCGAGTCAAGGGATGCAGGGCTCACTGTATATGGAGTCGTCGGTAAGTAGGGCGACCGCGTTGCTGTACATGCGTTTCTGACTTCGTTTTCATGTTGCTTAACTTCCAGATTTCATTGACACGATAGCCTTCACGAAAAATGGTTTGATCCCAGGTGTGATGGTGAGTTGATGAGTTGTCGCTCAGCGTTGTTCGATCGTGGTCTGTATAGTACTAAAGTATCCGAACCCGCCAGAGCACGCTTCTTCCGCCGTTAAGAGAAAGACTGTTAAGAGAACTCTAACTTGAGACCGCCTAAGAAGACGGTCAAAGAGCATGTATAGTCACTGCAGCCGAACGAGGAAGATGAGCCTGACTGCACTGACCAACCGTGTGACACTTCAGCAGGCTTGATATCAAACCTGCACATGCGGAGGCGTACTCCATTCTACAAATACACTTGCGTCAGGTGGCTGAAAGTGTGGGTTACTGAGGAGGTGGATGGCCTCTTGCACCATATTGCACGGAATGCTACAGCCGTTGAGTGGTGTCATGCGGCGGGGGACGGTGGGAGTTACTTTCATGTTGAGCGAAAGTCCGCTCTCACCGACTTTTCCACTCAAGATTCGGCACTCCTGATTGGCTAGCTGACCATGTAGATACATTAAGATGCCCGAACAGTCATTGCACCCGGACCGCTAAATAGCGTCTTGTGGGCCGCCAGGAACCATGGAAGCTTCAAGTTCGGCGGCTCGTAGTTCTTCTCATTAGCACCTACTTACCTCACTTTACAGTAACTGAACCTTCTCCAATGAAAGCCAATATATACGATTTGTATACTGTGAGCTAAGAGCGTCATTACCGATAGAAATTAGGCGGTCCCGGATAGAACGATCTCAGGCTGCAATTCTAACACGTCGAAGTTCAGAGACAACGTAGAGTCCTTCAATCATTGTTCAATTGCATGTACATGGCGGACTTAGACAGTTCTGACGCACACTTCCTAGCTATCGCTTGCCAAGGCATAGCTGAAGTCATGCGCAAGGCTACCCATCTTTGTTTAAATTTTGGATGAGGTTATAAGTAGCTCGAGTCGGACAGTCCGCTCCGTCGCGCCCTAGTCAAATACGGCTCTGACTGGTGGCGTTTATCGTAGCTCACTATCTTAGATCGTCGGCTTTTCATTCCAGCCATGGTATCTTTCAAGTTCGTGGCTGCCTTGACTAGTCTTGCTCTGTGGACATAGCAGCCCTCTGCTCTAAAAATACGAGAAAGACATGGCTGGCGGATTTGATCGGCCGTAGAATGGATGCACTTAGCTTTTGGTCTCTATGAAGCAACGATCCGGTCATTGCTGCGAATAACAGCGACGAGATGTCATCAATATACCCCGCACCCCGCACGGAGCATCGGACCCAGGAACAACAACAAACCCGGAACTAGAAACATACGATGATGAACATGCTGAACCTCCAACATGCCGGTTTTTGTTTGGCACAAGCTCCGTGACGTCAGTTTGCCGTATAACAAGGACATTGGAATGCACACCGCATGCTGTAACGTCGTCGACGGGTGCACCGTTGTCGCGCCAAAAGGCAAACCTACACGGTCCTCGCGGACCTTGCTTCGACCCTCGTGATACCCCGTGGGGTACATAGCCGTTGACTAAGTTTGTCACCTCCTCGCGGCGTCTTCGGATGCGGGACTCGGGAAGGCATCTCAATGATGAAGACAAAACAGTACTTCGAATTCGACTCATGCCATCAGCCTCTCAATACAATAATAAACTATACGTGCGACACCGAGTTTCCATCCTTCACGTCATGTGTGAATCACTAATAGTTTCCTCCGTTCACCTGAGAACATGTTCGGTCAGCCTCCACCGCCCCGTCACCCATTGGGGAACACGGTACTCACTTTATCTTTCAGTTGCGAGATGAACTGCTGGTAGCTGGGGAGGACGTCCGAGCGGTCCTGGATCAAGCAGCTCAGAGCCCACAATCTCAAGGCCGGCTCTCCGTCTTCCTTCACGATATAGAGATGTGGCCAGTATGGTCCGCGGCGCATCTCACGTGTCTTCTGAATGATCGCGTTCACCCGCTGGTTGAAGGCGTTCTCCAACAGAGGCAATGTCGTCTGACGGGCGAGTAATTCAGTCTCAGAACATGGTCAACAGAGATAAGTGAGCGACTTTACCTTGCCACCGCGTAGGACCTCGTAGTTGGGCAGGTTGAAGACGTCGATAATCAGCTGCGGAACAGCATCCCGGCCGACCCACAAGAAGATTGTCTGACCATCCTCGATGAGGTACAATCCGTGCCTCTCCAACCTCTCCGACGAAAGAGGCAACGGGGGAGGCAGAATAACACCCTGCTCTCCAACAGTACCACACTGGGGATAACGGCGTGAATAACTGGAAAACCGGATCAAGAAATGTAACACGTACCTCTGGTGGCATGTTGTGGAGGGAGTAGAACGTCGGATGAATGTATGGCATCAACAGCTGAGAAGGCAGGGACGTGAGCAGCGCTTGCGCATACGCCCTGAGATCGGGAGGGATTTGAGAGCTTTGTCGGATGCCGACCTACACCGCAGTGAGAACATTGACAATAACGCAAGAGCTGATAGACGTACATTCTTCAAAAGACCGAGGACTAGCACCGGCAACATCTTCAAGTTCTCCGAAATCGCAAGTTGAGCGCTAGCACCAGCACCGGCGGCAGTCATGCTGGCCTTGTACGCAGTGAGGATTTCCACCGTCTTGTTGAAGAGAGCATCACGGCTGTCCTCGAGCTTGTGTGTAATGCAGCGTTCTACGGCCTTGTTCGCGAGGAGGGTGGCGATTGCGACCTGATCAGCGGAAGCAAAGACTTCGGAGAGGTTGCTAGTAGTAGGCACCGCGGTAGTGAGAACACGGATACGACGCTCGCCTATGTCCACTAAGTCAATAATCTGAGTCCCGGTGTACAAACAAAACAGGCTAACCATAACAGCTCGTGTGCAAGACAGCAGTTTGGAAGACGACGAACGGAGCCGTGATCGTGTCCTCAATCTGAACCTCAATAGCGTACGAGAGATCTTGAGGTACAGCGGGCATTGCCAGAAGATCTGTAGATCGTACGAAGAAATTGCCGTGGAACGAAGACATGCGCAGATCTAAGTGAATATTGAAGAGAATCACGTAAGTCTCGAGGTATTGCGAAAGATCTGCGAGAGGCATACTTTTAGATGCTCGGACACGCATGACCGCTTCAAGCATGATAGGCTGTGCCAAGACTTCACCGAACTCGTGTGCAAACTTCCTTGCATCTTCTGTGCGGGCGTTGAAAGCGGGATAGAAGTATGTCTGGCCAGCCGTGTAATGAGGTAGGCATGCTGAAGGACGACGTTAGTTGAACCGTATAAAGTACCAGCAACAAGGGGAAGTTCATACCAAGTGTAGCAACATCCTGGTAAGCAGCGCTGAAGAGGAACATGTCCACTGAAACCTGGCCACGTGAGCACTCGATGGCAAACGTCTTGTAGAACGGCGAAGCTGCTTGAAGCAAGCCGGATTCCTAAACGAAGTTCAATATACATGCTTCATGGGGAGTAGAATCTACTACTTGCCTTGGTTGTCCCAAGTATCTTTGGATCTTCTCGGTTCTTAAGAGCGCCAGCGCCGACAGAAGGCAAACTTGAAGAGAGGACGATGATTTTACCTCCGATCGGGGACTAAAAAGGCAATCAGACTCTATAAAGAGTATGCGAATGGACTTCGTCATACCATCAACTGGAAGGCTGCCTGGAGTGCGGGGCCGAGAGCGCTGCCGATAATGTGATTGTCCTTGAACATGTCACCTAGTCTGCCCAAAAGTGCCTCTAAAGAAGCGCGAGCCTCGGCAAGGTTCACAAGGAGGTCGGTGGGCTTAGGAAGGAAGACATCTTCGACGTCCGACACGACAAGCATCGATGAATCCGTCGTACCGGGCTATCATTCGTGTGTTAGACTACATACTATTAAAATTCTGCGGTGACTTACTGGCATAGAGAAGAAGTATAGTGAAACATCGAAGGCGATGATCGCAACTTTTGTCCGCCCATCCTCGTCAGGGAGACGATCCAAGTTCTCAAGGATAGTACGGGTGGCAGTGGCAACCATACCGGATTGGATGGCGCTGTGACTGACGTCAATGAGGAACACATAGACTGCGGGCTGAGGGGGTCGAGCCATGTATTCCGTCGGTGCGACATATTCGACGACTCCGTGGTTCAGCTCCGCGCGGGCCCATCTGTCTCCTGGCGCGTTTCTGACCTGATCCCAGTCGAAGAGCTGAGGAACTTCGTTTGACAATGAACATATGCAACAACGCCAGCTAATGTTGCGTGCTACGATGAGTTACAGAAAGAGATCAAGAATAAACATCACTCACCGATTACCACCATCAATAAATTGGACGTAAGGGTTAATATACGCTCTACATCTCCTGCATCTAGCGATGACGGTATCGGTCACTACCGGTACGGGCTCGTCTCCCTCTTTCAATGATCGATATGGAGTCAGAACAAGACCAAACGGAATGCTCGCTTTCTTCAGAAGGGAGTTGTTCGTCGGAATAGCGTTGATGGTGCATCGTTGGTAAGACGCGTCAGCGTTGGCACTGGGGTTGGGGGATATGCATGAGTTGGGAGGAAGTACAATCTCAGGTGGCGGGTTGTGCAGCTCGCGAGGATCAGGTGGAGAGGTGAGCAGATTCGTGGTGTATAGTCGCAAACCCTTTTGCCCCATGTTCATCTGACCAAATTGATCGGCGAGAGCACCCATCTGAGGTTGTTGTGGCTGTCCATACCCGACTTGCTGAGGTCCATTGATATACTCCGGCTCAGGCTGCGCACCCCCATAGTATGGCGGTTGCGGTTGACCGGGCTGCATCTGTTGCTGCTGCTGCTGGAACTGATTCTCCGCGGCCAATCCTGGAGTGAACAGTTGGCTGGGTTGTTGAACCTGTGAAACAGGTGCGGCGTAACCTCCTCCTACTCCTCCACCTAAACCGGAATCTGCGCCGTAGTAGGCTTGAGTCTGACCTGCGGCGTACTGGCGACGCTTGCCATGGTGTGAGGCGGCGGGGGGTGGTGATGAAGTAGGTGCGATACCCTGCAGCTCTCCCGTGGGAACCGGAGGCTCCCACTGAGTACGTCCAGTGGTCGTTTCTGTGAGACTGTCAGATTACATGGCGGCGCATGAAGGAAACAATGAACACACCGATGAAGAGATACCTCTGGTTAGTCGCGTCCCTACAAAACGGTTAAATAGCCGCATGTGTTGCTGATATTTAATGACCTACCACTCTGCGGTCCAGCCAGGAGGAAGTGGTTGTTGATTAGGGTCAGACATTGAGAGCTTGTATAAAGCGAAGGATGTAGGTGAACGGTGGAGGAGTAAAAGGTCGAAGCTGGTGCGCGCGTTTAGATTTCTTCCACGTCACTCGCGCCGGTGTGGTTGTGCTGCGGGTCGAACGTCGTAATCTGGAGTCAGTTGTTACGTCGGGAGTCATTTACATAGATCGCCACGTACAAGTCTAGCAGCGACGTGGACGTCGAGGACGGAGGTTGGTAAGATTTGGACTTCGTGTTGGCGACGTCCCACACAAACTGATATTGAGACGAGCGTCTAAATCACATGGCCCGCCTGCCGTTTTCAGCAAGTACATCATGGCACACTCCGAGTTGCTGAAGCTCTTCTTCGTGCCAGTGTACCTCTGGAAACTCTGAGCCCCTACGCAGATCCAATCTACACGCTAGAGTGTGCTTAGTGTTTGGCATCTCTATCGAACAAGTACTGTAGCTCGAACGACTAAGTACCACTAGCAGCCTGCTGAGAATGATTAACTTAGCAACTTCGAGGTTGACAAGTGCTTGGCCGATTTAACCTTTACACAGCCCAAACCAACTAGCGACCGACGCAAGAGCTTGGCATTAAATGTCCAATGCACACAAAACACGTATATACGTATGCGCAGACGAAGATCACCTCATCAAAACCACCTTAGGCGAACTACGTTGAGACGCTAGTTATTCCGATTTTTTCCCGGAAGAACCAGGTAACCATAGTTTTGTCACAGGTTCGCTTTCGCTCCTTCAAATCACAGGCTTACTGACGTCCATTACAATCAGGCTGTGAAAAGGGTATAAATACGGCCACGAGTGGATTAAACCGCTGAAGGACATCTCACTCTTTTCCCATCATGTCTCGCACAGAGGTTCAAACCTTGGAACGAGTTCGCCACAACAATGACAGCAATAGCTCCTTGTCCGTTCACCTCAGAGCTCCCCACCCCACAGACCAAGACGTAGCCGTTCTTCGAAAATCTCACTCAAGCCATGAAGACATTGAGATGGCCCAAATGTCTAGGAATTCAGAGACGCAAGTCGCTGCGGCAAGAAACGACACAGAGTCCAAGACAGCAGGCGGAGCGCCGGGCGTTGACACAGGGTCCTCCACCGTGAAGCTTCTTGCTGCTCTGCAGTATGCTTCCTTGTGCTTCACGTTATTCCTGGCCGGTTGGAATGACGGTACGACTGGTCCTTTACTTCCGAGGATGCAAGAAAACTACAATGTACGTAGGACAACCACGACTGAATAAATTCGTCATTGTATTGATGCAATCTTCGCTCTCAGGTGGGATACGCAGTGGTGTCCCTGATATTCGTGCTGAACACTGTGGTGGGTACCGCAGTAGCCCTTGCTTACTGTTCTCTTTCTCACTGAGGGTCGGTTTGGCACAATATGCAGGGATTTGTTGCTGGTGCTATCGCGAACGTGTATGCTTTCGACAAGCTGGGGCTGGGAAGGGTGAGTACGAAGTGGCAAGCTTTTTCTGATTTCTGTTCTTACATCACATAATGCTTTAGACAATGCTATTAGGTTCGTGAAATAGGTAAACAATGTCGCAACTTCACTTCAATAATCGTTCGAATGCTTTAGGCTCCGTCTCCCAAGTGATCGGATACGCCTTGATGGCTCCTGCACCACCTTTCCCTGTGCTATGCATCGGATACGTTTTCAATGGTTTCGGTATCTCCCTTCAGGTAAATGCATAGTGTCGTTTCTTGCTTACGATGATGAATGTCGAGGTCACAGGATGCCGGTGCAAACGGCTACGTTGCAAGCCTAAAGGACAATGCTAACGTGAAGATGGGCGTTCTCCACGCTATCTACGGTAAAGAGACTTTTACATCTAGCATCACGCGGCTAACTTCCGGTAAAGGTCTCGGTGCATTCGCCGCCCCACTATCCGCCACTCAATTTGCGAACCTACCTCGGTGGTCTTTCCAGTACTTAATCTCACTTGGCCTTGCCGTGATCAACGTAGCATCCATCATATTCATTTTCGGTCGCAAAAGATTGGAAGGTACGTACAGTATACGTGGGTGGCTGAGGTCCAATACGAGTTGAATGTCCTTCGCTAGAGTGTCTCGCCGAAATTGGACAAGCACATCCCGAAACTGGTTCCGCCGAGAACAGCAATAACAATGAGAACAAGTATCGCCAGATTTTCAGATTACGGGAGGCTCACATCATTGCTGCCTTCGTATGCCTCTATGTTGGTGTTGAAGTCACTGTGGGAGGTATGTCGCCTCTTTCTATTCGATATTTCTGCCTCTGATTGTAGTATCCTCTCATAGGGTGGAGTGTCAGTTACATTCTCGATGTTCGTGGCGGAGGCAAGAATTCGGGATACGTTTCGTCTGGTTTCTTCGGCGGTGAGTTTACAACGGTATACTTGGAGTTTCTTCTATAGCATCTGATCTCTCGCCTAGGTCTTACTGTCGGTCGTGTTGCCCTTCTGTGGCTCAACAAGAAGGCGGGTGGATCGTGTCATACATTACTTCCATCATTGACTTTAGTATACAGATCGGAGAGCGCAACGCTGTCTTCGTATACACTGTCCTCGCTCTCGGGTAAGTATAAACTCCTCCAGTTACCGTCTCCTACGCACACGTATACTCATAAACATTGCATTATTGACAGCCTGGAATTCGTCATCTGGTTTGTTCCCTCCCTCATCGGAGGAGCTCTGGCCGTGTCCTTCGTCGGTGTCTTCCTCGGCCCCATCTATCCTCTGGTCATGAACCATACCGCCAAGATCCTTCCCCGCTCTCTCTTGACCGGTTCGATTGGCTGGATCGCGGGCGTGGGCCAGGCTGGGTCCGCCTGCATCCCGTTTATTACCGGTGCCATTGCCTCCAAGGCAGGTATCGCTTCGTTGCAACCTGTGTATGTCACATCTTTGTTTTAGACTAGTGCTGTAATGTCGTCGCTAATTTCTCCCTTAGATTGGTTGGTTTGATGAGTGCCATGTTTGTTCTCTGGATTGTTGTTCCCAACAAGGCTCGCCATATTGATTGAGAGGTCGGCGAGGCGAATGAACCAGCAGCCTCGGAAATCAGTATTTCACTCTGTTCGACACATTACGCAGCGAAGTCTTGCATTTGCCGAATCCATATGTGTCTCCGAGTCGTTTCAAGGATAGAATTCGCTTGACTAGTTAGATGCCGAAGTAAGTACTCCTACCGTAGTGCAAGCGCTCCTTTCCAAAGTGATAGAGTAGCAAGTTCGATATCTCCGAGTTACACCCGAAAGATGATATGCACAAATTAACCGTCTCCTTGTCTTTACCACCACCCACATGAATCGTGACACACGCCTCGTTCTGTTCAGAACTAGAGCGGCTTCAGAATGGCGAATGTCTAAATTTCACACGCACATAAGTTGGTGACTCATGTTCTTGGTCTCTGACCACCATGTCCCTCACAGAACTGCAAACTCATGGCAATCTTCAGGAAACCCAACACCATGGGGGCAGCTTGACCTCCCTGTCTATTCGTGCGGGATCGACACACTCTTTAGAGCAAGATGTCACTAGCGGCTTACGCAAGGTTCACACAAGCAAGGGTGACATCGAGCTGGCCGAGCTGTCCAATTCTAAGGATGTCACGGCCAACGTAGCGGGAAACCCGGCGCCGCTGGAACCAGTAACTGCGGAAACCAAATCGTCCTCTGCGAGAGTGAAAGGGTACATACAATTCGCTGCACTCTGTTATACCCTCTTCCTTTGCGGCTGGAACGATGGTTCGACTGGTCCTCTCCTGCCTAGAATCCAAACGAACTACAATGTACGTGTGCATTTAGTTTATACTAACAGTAGTATAGAGGCTCATATCGCTCATCCGAAACTTTCTTCCTTCAGGTAGGATATGCCGTCGTATCATTGATTTTCATCTTTAACTTCCTGGTGAGTCCGAAGAGTTTCCAACTCGGGTTGTACATCCTTGGTAAACCTGTCATCAGGGATGCATTGGTGGCGCTTTATCAAACGTATATCTCACCGAGAGATTTGGGTTTGGAAAGGTGTGTACTACATTTACTGAAGAATTCGACTCTTTGTGTATCTCGTACTGACGGGTGACGCTTTGAGTCAGACTCTGGTCGTAGGTACGTTATAGTGTCACCTCCTCAACGCATCTCGTACGCAGAACATTGAACACTGTATTCTTTTAGGCTGCATATTGCAGTTAGCTGGTTATGCTTTCCTGGCTGCTGCCCCGCCTTACCCAGCCTTCATTCTGGGCTACGTCTTCAATGGCTTAGGGCTCTCCCTTCAGGTGCGCCTAGAACTTATCGCTACTGTGTTTATTATCGGGTCTCAAAGTATCGAACAAGGATGCGGGTGTAAACGGATATGTTGCAAGTCTCAAGGATAACCAAGAGACGAAAATGGGCATTATCCACGCTATCTATGGTGCGTCTCTTCGATACAGATTGCTCACGGCTTACTTAGTTGAATGGAACACTAGGTATTGGCGCATTACTTGCCCCATTGTCGGCCACGCAATTCTCGAATATGACCCATTGGTCCTTCCAATACCTGATTTCGGTGGGACTTGCGGTAGTGAACCTAATCGTCCTAATTGCCGTGTTCCGTGGAAGGAGACAAGAGGGTGAATGCCTATTTCCGCCGTGCTTGATGCAAGTTAAACTTACCATGGAGTCGAATAGACTGCCTTACTGATATTGGTCAACTCAACACGGAAAACGATACAGCCAACAATGACGGCAACAAATATCGTCAGATATTCAGGTTACGGGAAGTCCATGTACTTGCGCTGTTTTCCCTGATATATGTCGGTGTGGAAGTCACTATAGCAGGTGCACTGCATCTAGTATCTGCCCTGGACTCCAAAAACTGACCAATGCCCAGGCTGGAGTGTCACCTATATCCTGGATGTTCGTGGTGGTGGCAAGAATTCGGGTTACGTCTCCACCGGCTTCTTTGGGGGTAGGTCTAACGGCGTCATATGCTGCAATGCTCGTCTGACGCTTACCCTACAGGGCTAACCTTTGGTCGTGTTGCGCTTCTGTGGCTGAATAAGAAGGTAAGCACCCAGATCCCACAGTGGCGCAGGCGAGTGACTAAGTCGTTCAGATCGGTGAACGCAACGCAGTATTTGTCTATACTGTTCTCGCCATTGCGTAAGTAACTGCCATGTTCACTATGGCGGCACGCTCACCATATTATGATACCATATCCCAATAGCTTAGAGTTCATCATATGGTTTGTTCCTTCCTTAACCGGAGGAGCCGTTGCCGTATCGTTCATCGGTGTATTCCTGGGCCCCATCTACCCTCTTCTCATGAACCACTCGGGAAGGATCCTTCCTCAACGGCTACTGACTGGTTCGATTGGCTGGATCGGTGGTGTGGGTGCAGCTGGCTCGGCCATTGTTCCATTTATTACAGGCGCAATAGCGTCCAAAGCAGGTATTGCCGCTTTGCAACCTATGTGCGTCACTATATCCATCATGGTGTCTATCTGAATTCTTCTCATCCACCGTCTGTTATAGAATGATAGCCATGATGGCCGTCATGTTCTTGCTCTGGGCTCTCGTGCCGAAGAACTCTCGCCGGGTCGAGTAGACCTAGTAATTTGGGGGTTAAACTGAGACGCTACATTCCCCACATAATTGTACGTACTGAACTGCAGCCAGAACGATCCCAACATCCCTTTGATGTCTATCTTGGTGTGGGCTGTGAGGAAAATAGTGAGTACTTCAGCTCACATTGGCCAAGCACTGGGCCTTCGGTGTCACTTGACCGTCTGCCCTGGCCAGTGCTCGCATACAAATGCCAAGAGAGGCTGTTGATATATGACGAGTGTAGAGTATTTGTATCGATGTGATTTTTTTGCACTGGGACTACTTTATCCACCCAATGGACCAAGAACACGTAGACTTGCCGGTGACACACGCGGTAGGAAACTGAAAATACTGCGCGCCTCGCTCGAGGATCAGGTTGAGATCTAGATCCAGTGTACGTATCAGGACATGCTAGGACATGTCGAAGTAGTTTGATAGGCTAGCCAAAGTTCCGATGTATATCCGAAAGGTAAGTAAGCTCCCAACTCCTTCTTCTACACCACCACCTCAGTACAGTACCAGCGGTTCATCTGTTCAGCTGATACTTCTCCTGAGAAAACGGACTTTAACGAAGCAAGTTTTGCTTAAAGCCCACATCCTGTCAGTCGTATCTTGCGCACCATTCCCACTTATGTCTGTTACTACAGAAGTTCAAACCAATACCGCACTCGAAGGCCTGAAGCACAATAATCCGAGTTCAATCTCGGTTCGTGCGAGGTCACCTGGTCCTCATGACCAAGATGTTAGCGGGCTGCGCAAGCTCCATCCAGGCAAAGAAGATATTGAACTCGCAGAACTGCCGCAGAAAACTACTGTCGGGAGTGAGGCGGACGAGAGAGGGTCTGTTGAAGCAGGATCGAGCTCGGACGAAGTCAAGCCAGCATTCGTAAGACTCACTGCTTGGTTGCAATTCTCAGCACTCTGCTTCACGTTGTTCATCGCTGGTTGGAACGACGGTACCACTGGGCCTCTTCTGCCGAGAATCCAGTCCAATTATCATGTAAGAAACAAGATTTTACGGTTTAAATTAGGTCCCCCGGTGCTTACATACCAACTGGAATAGGTTGGATACGCTGTAGTGTCCCTCATCTTCATCTTTAACTGTGTGGTATGTTTTAGCAGATATCGGTCCCTTCAAAATGGGAACTGAGCTCATGGATATTCTCTACAGGGGTTTGTGGGCGGTGCTCTCCTGAACGTTTACTTGACGGACAAGTTAGGCCTGGGAAAGGTCAGAGATAAATTAACTTGACTATCAAGGACAACTCTTGCTGAAATTCAACCTAGCTACTCGTATTAGGTCAGTGATAGATCATCCTCAAGCGATATAAGAGTGTCCTTCATTCCTTTTTAGGTGCTACATCCCAGATGATTGGCTACGCACTCATGGCACCGGCGGGGCCATTCCCCGTTTTTGTACTTGGCTTTGTCTTTAACGGCTTCGGTATCTCGCTCCAAGTAGGCATAAACCAAACGTGACTGATACTCCAATGTTCACCTCGATTGACCATTTTCGACAGGATGCCGGGTCGAATGGATATGTCGCAAGTCTCAAGGACAACGCAGAAACCAAGATGGGCGTCATGCACGCTATCTATGGTGAGTGCTTCCATCTCCGCAATATAAAAGCTCATACCTCTGTGTCTTAGGTGTCGGGGCATTAATCGCTCCAATTTCGGCTACTCAGTTCTCTGGAATGCATCGATGGTCTTTCCAGTACCTCATCTCTTTGGGTATTGCCCTTATAGACATGCTCCTTCTTTTCACTGTGTTCCGTGGAAAGCGACAAGAAGGTACGTATATCACTGATACTATGAGAGATTCTTTGAGCCAAATATTATTTGCAGAATGCCTCGCCGAAATCGGTCAGGCTCGCACGGAGACTGCCACGGCAAACCATGAAGAGAACAAATATCGCCAAATCTTCAGGCTCCGCGAAGTCCACTTCCTAGCCTTCTTCATTCTGATCTACGTCGGTGTAGAAGTTACCCTCGGCGGTGCGCTCTAATCCAAGTACTGATATATCTCATAGCTGAGTGATCTTCGTAGGATGGACCGTCACATACATCCTCAACGTTCGAGGCGGAGGAAAGAATTCCGGTTATGTCTCGTCTGGATTCTTCGCCGGTTAGTGAACTAATGACCTGCCGGAGAAACCTGGTAACTAACATGCAGATTAGGATTGACACTCGGCCGCGTTGGTCTCTTATGGTTAAACAAGAAGGTATGTGCCTATGTTCCGCCCTCTCGAATTTCCTTCTCAGATTGTTTCCGCGCGCCATTAGATAGGAGAGCGTAATGCTATCTTCCTATATACTGCCATAGCAATTGGGTATGTCTTTCCAGGATCGTTCACTGATCACAGCATTAAATATCCAATAAAAGGCTTGAATTCGTGATTTGGTTTGTGCCTTCTCTCATCGGAGGTGCCATCGCCGTGTCGTTCATCGGAGTACTCCTCGGGCCCATCTATCCTCTCGTCATGAACCACAGTGCAAGAATTCTCCCCCATTGGTTGCTCACCGGATCCATTGGCTGGATCGCAGGCTTGGGTCAAGCTGGATCAGCTTTCATTCCATTCATCACTGGTGCAATCGCATCTAGGGAAGGCATTTCCGCTCTCCAGCCAGTGTGAGTACTCTTTGGCCCTATGATGTTGCTATGAACTCATCCATCCACTGTTACTCAGGATGGTCGCCATGATGGCTCTCATGTTCCTGCTTTGGGTCGTTGTCCCAAGCCATCCTCGACGCATCGACTGAGCGCAGTCGATCAAGCTCTGCGATTAACCCTCGCTTTCGGATCTCAGTACAGTG
The DNA here is from genome assembly GCA_037042295.1 of Irpex sp. Y119-03. Lineage (NCBI taxonomy): Eukaryota > Fungi > Basidiomycota > Agaricomycetes > Polyporales > Irpicaceae > Irpex > Irpex sp. Y119-03. Next base: position 203,100 of record JAXQKB010000055.1, read on the forward strand.
CAATAGATTTTGGACAATGTTACACTCAGCGCTATATGCTTATCCTAGACTTTCTCGTACCAAACTTCGGAAGTTTCTTTGATGCCTCCTCCTGCTCGTATCCTCATCGACACATCATCGCCCCCAAAATTCAATCCAGCCCCAACTAATCGGTCGTTCTCGAAGACAAACTCCACGATCCCAGCGGCTACAGCGGGAACTTCCAGTTCGAACGCAGAGTTATCTCTGCCATAGCCATTGGGATAGAGGGAGGTGGTCTGCGCACGAAATGTGGTGTTCGACAAGCGACGGACACGAACATGGGAAGTGACGATGTTATCGAATACTGCATAGAGTGTGTCGTTAGAGGCTGAGAAATCGTCAAATTTGCCGAAGATGTCAAGGACATCCTCGCAAGCTGTTACGGTGCTAGAGGCCTTTGGGTCGCAGAGCGTGAGATCTTGGTATCCAGCACTGGAGTAAGTCCCTGCAAACTCGGCGAGCGGCACAACATCTGCCGCTGTTTCGAGGTGGAGCGTATCGGAGTGGTTTGTCTGACGGAAGGGAGTTTGAAGTTTGGGTTGCTGAGAGGCGGGAGTCAACGTGGACGCGGGCAGGAAGTCTCTTATAATTTTGTCGATGATTGCGAGTTCCTGTGCGTGCACCAGGTCTCCGTTTGCCAACACAGCTATTCCCAACTTGGCTGAAGGGGAGAATGCGACATAGGATGAGAAGCCTGTGATTGAGCCACCGTGAATTATGAGCTAGATAAATAGGATGGCAACGTCGGTGAGTTGTTTGAATTAGCTTCGAGATACAAGCAAAATCTACCTCATGTCCACGATACGTTGTACGCTCCCAGCCTAGTCCATAGGCAGTCAATGAGGAAAGTGGCCCTTGTAAACGTGTCTGCGGCCTTGGGTTTGTAACAATATTACCCGAAGTCATAGCCTCAAACACAGACGGCGGTAATACTGTCTTGTTCGTAATGGGGTTTACGCCTTCGTCCAGCAATGCGCCGATCCATTTTGTCTAAACATGTGCTTTGATCAAGGTTGGCATAGTCGGTATGCTAACTACACAAACTTACCAGATCTTGGACACTAGAAATTACGCCGCCTGCGCCAGCAGCTACAAATGAAGCACCGGGTTGCTCGAAGACGTTTGGAATGCGACGACCATTCGTTGCCCATGCCTCAGTAAGCCTGCCAGTTTTGGATGCTTCGGCCAGGCCATACGTTGAGGAGGACATGTTGAGCGGATCCCATATCCTGGTCCGCACGAAGTCTTCGAACGATGTACCGGAGTATAAAGCAACTACATGTGAGGCCAGGATGTACATCTGCAAATGCCGAAGAAATGAGCCCTGTGAGACTCTGTGTGAGCTTATGGGTTTACTAATACTGACCAGATTGTTGTATTGATACTTCTGACGGAGCTCGTATGTTGGGCGAAGATGACGGAATCTTCGTACAACGTCCTGCGGAGTATCCGACGCTGTATACGAGTAGTCATGACTGTGCAATACAGATGCTTAGTTTCAGAGGGGTGTGTCTTGTCGTTGACCCGCTATCCGGACGTACCCTGGTAGTCCGGACTGATGAGAGAGAATGTCACGCAAGCTAGCCTTCTGGCTAGCCCATTCGTCCAAGAGCTTCCAATCGTGCGGTAATATATCCTGAACCTTGATATGCCAATCAAACGTCCTCACGCTTTCGGGCAGTGGAGTAACGTTCCTGCCATGAGCAAAGTCATCCATAAGTATGCCCAATGCGCTAGCTGTAAATGCTTTCGAGCAGGATGCAATATTGAACAATGTCTGTAAACTGTTGCATTAGAACGAGAACAAACGCGGGGACTGTATAAAAGGTGTCTCACCTCGGGAGTTGTTCTGGCACCATCCTCTGAGCGTCGTCCAAATCCTTCTACTTCAACGACACCTCCTGAATGGACCACTCCTAGCGATAGCCCGGGTATTCCTCCCTCCTCTAGTAACACGTTGATGTATTGTCTCAGTTCTTTCGTGATGACTTGAGGCTTTTGTGCGTCCACGGGAAGATAACTTTGTTGTTGCGCGAAACTCCCACAAACAAGATCAGAAACGACAAAAGCCAGTGTCACCAGAAAGGGCTGCATCGTAGAAGCTGGTAGGAAACCAAGAGCTGCCCGTTTGCCTTGAGGACACCTAGTAGTATTGGCAAATGTTAATGTCCATCATATGCTAACGGGGGCGCAGTCAGCGTCGTGCTAGCCCGGATATCAAGGGCCTTGAGTAAGACCATCTTTTAGAGGATTCTTGAGAACATGTAGAGCTCGAAATAAGACGTTGGCCATCATCATGACATTAATATTGACGACTCGGTAAGTAGAAGTTAGAATCGTTCAAGTTGCGAACAGAAGGTGGTGGTCAAGATCTACAGCCCGATCTACCACGCTGGGGATCAATTCCAGGCACAATGGGCGCTTTAACGACTCGGACGAACGTACCGTTTTCTCAGGCATATCATGATGGCCACAATAAGTAACCTGGCTCTTGGCAAGTCCTTATCGCACGATATGTTGCAGAGTATTTCTCTGCTAGTTGTATACTTACCTCACAAACCATTCTCATAGCCGTACACGTCGAGCAGAATTAGGATGTCTCTAGAGACGTTGCTCGCCCAACCTCCTCCTTTCGATGCTTCGACTCTGAGTCTTCATGGCATTGACACAGAGCTGCCGAGCTATGCTCAGATCCGCCCACCGCACAGACAGGCCACCATAAGCTCATCGCAATCTACTGCGCATGCGTATACTTTACCGGACAAGTCTGGTCACTCGTGGCTCACGTTGAGATGCACGAGTAGGGCGGCGCGACCAGAGCAGATTCCTCGTGTTCTCGAAGGCGATAGTCTTGCAGGTTCCGTAGAGGTGAGCTTACCTAACTGGAAGACAGTCAAGTCCGTCAGAGTCACTGTACGTGTCTAATCCTCTTTGGTACTCCATGACACTAAAGTTCACCTAGGTGGTCGGAGAACTAGTCACTTCGGCCCAGCGTCGCGATCAGTTCCTTCAACTGTCGCAGGAGTTGTGGTCGTCCAGTGCAGAAGCAGCATCTCCTTCATCTGATTCTACGAAATTCAATAAAGGGAACCTGCGAGGCGACTGGTCATGGCCGTTCACCTTCACTCTGCCACGCACAGTGGAGACAAAGCGGGATGGGCAGAGTTATCGACTTCCGGGCTCCTTTATCTCCAAGCAGACCAACTACACGGTCCTGTACAAACTGACACTGACTGTTGTAGGAGGAAAGTTCATTCCTGATTACACGTGAGTTATCTAGAATTATAGGCAATTAAGGATGAGGAGTAATCGACACATTGCGAACAGACTGGAAACAAACATCACATATATACCCTATATAAAACCAGGACCCCCTTCTCCGATTCGCCACCTAGCTTATCAAGATCAATGCCCTCTCGTTGGGCCTGATGGAGATCCAGAAGGATGGCATACACTTAGCCCACAAACGATCTCCGGGACTCTATTTGGAGAACGTACTGTGAGCGTAGAGTGCCAGGTAAGTTTGACCAAGATAATTGAACGTATACATCAATATTAAGGTCCTTCATTACTTTAGCTCTCATTAGCGAAACCTGTGCGTTGCGATGATACCCAATTCAAGATATTACATGCTCATGCAAAGACCGCCACAGCTATCTTACACAAGAGGGACCGTCATACCGCTGTTTCTTACACTCAAATGCAGTGATCTCCAGGCACTTGACGTATTCTCCTCTTGCGATGCGCCGGTCGTCCGTCTGAGGCGTAATCTTACCCTCGGAATCACAAACTCGCCCGTGCAAGCGTATGGCACTGGTCATAAAGGGATGATTCGTGCCGCTGGCACAAGAGGGACGTATGAAGCCTCTGGCGATGGGATGTCCTACATGCAACTCGCGGTCTGGTGGCGCTCTCCCTACGACAGCGAGAGCACCAAAGGGAACGTTCGTGCACTACAGGGCGAGATCCATCTTTCTCCGGCATTGAGCCCTCCTGCTCACCTTGGGAAGTACCAATTAGAGGTAAAGCGTTGTTCTTCCATTACAGAACCCGAAAGCTAACACCGGCACTTTATTTCAGTATGATGTTTCTATGTATAGCCCTAACGCGGTGGGCTTCGTAAATTCCTCTTCGACGAAGAAGCCACTACAGACCATCTCCGTCGAGATTGCCACGCTTTATGCCGACGGACCCCGCCCTGTCAAGTACTCTCCGCCGAAGTACGATGATCTTACTCGAGCAGTAGAGGACGTCCGCACCGACTTGTAATCTCCGTATACCCATTCTATGTTGTGTTTTTGATGTGTTTGTAGTATACCACCGTGACATACGGCTTACCTTCGTTCCCATTGTACCGTTCGTAAATTCCCGCTACCCTCTGGGTAGTGGGTCTTGGGGTTCCAGGGTTGGCGAAATCGAACACGAATTCTGCACGCTCGTGACTTCCCGAGAAAATGGCGTGATTTTCACGTGACTGTTTTGCGCGCTTGCTGTCCTCAGCCTTGCGAAGCTTGGAAGTGCGTGCTGCGGGTACTTATTACTTACTACACTCAGTACTGACGAAATACGATCTACCTTGTGGTTGTCGTAGGCAATATATTTGTTCACAGTAATCTTTCTGGTAAATTGTCCGTTCCGTTGCTCGTTCACGACGCTTCCTGACTAAGTGGCGCACAAAGCTGCTGGCCGGAGCGCCGAAGGCGCGAAGGGCTGCAGCGATGTGCGCCCCCGTACATCGATACAAGTACCCTTCAACTTCACCTTGCTGAACAATTGCCGGGTAGCGGGTCTAGCTGCGAATGCAGCGTTAGTGAATTATACTTGTAGTGCATATGTATATGTATCGTCGACTTCACAGAAGCTTGGCAGACGGAGCTGGCTGACTAGGTATGTACACGAGGGTACACGCGATAAATCACAATTGCATCAGACTGAACGTCGACGTTTCGGATGCTGTACGTCAGAATATTAACGACGGAGCAGATAATTGATGCGAGTGTCGTCGGCGAGCCCACGTGTCAAGTAGCTCAGGTCGCACTCATTCTCTCTCCCTCTCCTCAGCATTAGCCAGCTATCCTTGGAAACAAGTACACGGACAAGATCGAAGCAGGCGAAGTAAGACGACGAGGTTCAAGGTGCCGTATCACATTGGCGCTGTGTCAATTCATTTCCCTTCCCGTGGCATCCGCCGCTGACAGTATTTCATCGACGCAGTCAGGTTATGGCGCCAGCACCCGACCATGTCGACGACGAGATGCACGAACTGAACCACGAAGCCGACTACCTCGACCAGACAATCACCGTCGACAACAACGGCGTTCGCAGTAACGGCAACAGCGAGAAACGACGCTCTGTCATCAACGGGAACGGAAACATTGATGCGGATGCGCAGGCGCAAGTCATCGAGTCGTTGCGAACTCAGATTCAAGACCTCTTCTCGCAGGTGTCGCAGCTGAATGGGAAGCTCGTGCGTTCGTATGACCGAGTCTCAGATCTGGAGGATGAGCTGCACGTTGCGTCGAGTAACCTCCGTGGTGCCACGCTCAAGGTCTCGCAGCTGGAGCTCGAGCGGTCGCAACATATATCGGCTCTGAGCACCGGCCTACTGGTGGAGAAGGACCATGTTACTACCGAACTCAATCGCCTCATGGAGAAGGCTACAGAGGAGGCGGCGAAAGCAGGAGAAGCCGAGAGTGCGAGGGTGGCTATTGAGAAGGATCTGGATGACCTGAGTGCGAGCTTGTTCGACCAGGCTAACAGGATGGTGGCAGAAGCACGGTTTGCGCGGGCGCAGAGCGAGAGGAAAGTCGAGGAGACGGAGCAGGCTTTGAAGGGAGCCGAGGAGATAGTGGGCGTGCTGCAGACACAGATGCAGGCTCTACAGGCGGAAAAGGAGCAGGCAGCACAGAAGGTCGAAGAGATGCGCAACATCATGGGGAAAGGCAAGTGGGTGGAAAGAGGGACAGTGCACACTCATGCGACGGAGATACACTTCTTAAACCTGCACTCTCCATATGCTGAGTATCTCTCATTCATCGCTCATCTGCGTACCATCCGGCCGGCTACGCAACATACACCGGCCATGGCCACGCTTCTACCACAACCGTTCTTAGCGCGGCTCATTGCCGAAGACTCGTATGTCTTCTTTATCTAATCGTCCGTGTCACACCCCTAACCAGTCACTCTTAACTACAGCGACCCAACCATTCGATTGGATCTTGCCCCATCACTAAACTGGCTCACCCGGCGCTCTGTGCTCTCAGCTATTCACAGCGGGCAACTCAATATCGAGCCCATGTCGACTGGTACGCTTCTGGAGGAGCTCAGTGCGCATACCACATCCGGGCTTGCACCGCATACCCATGTTACCTGCGCTCTTTGTGGTACCAATATCATAGAGAACACTCCTTCACTCGTCCGCCCCTCGTCCTCCCCGCTCCCCTCTCCGACTCGCAACGGTTCCTTCACTACCGGCTGGGGCTCATCATTCTTGAAATCGTCGCTACAGACGATATCTAACTCGCCCTTGGTCCATTCCTCAACGACAAGAGGAGGGCAGTCCAAACTGCCCTACGAACCCCCGTCTCAAGTCTACATATTTAGGCTAGAGTCCGCCTCATCAGGCCTTCCCGTCTCATTGCCTCTCGCTTCCCAGCAGAACGGGACACAGACTCGAACAGCCACAATATACCCCCTTTGTACTTCAGGCTGGTGTCTCACTCGATTGCGTACGACGTGTAGTCTATGGGCATTCATCCGGACAAGCGTTGTGGAGAAAATCTGGGAGGACGAACCATACCTTCCGCCTCCCGCAACTGACTCGTTATCACCCTCACCTGATGGTATCGATAGACCCTCTACGCCAGCAAAGAAGGCTCGTATGGGCATCGGTGCATTGTGGGGTACAATGTCACGCTCGCTCAGTAACTCCAATGCGCCCGAAAAACCAAACGGAGCGGAAACTCCCAAGGTGAAGGAAGCACCTGCTGTAGATCCCAAACCTCCTTTACGCAGAATGCCCCCGCCTCCTCCACCTCCACCTCGCCATCCATCACATGGACCTTCTGCTACGCCTCCACCACCTCCGCCCCGTCGCCAGCCACCCCCACAAGCGCAGTCTACTCCTGCCACCTCTGAGCCCAGTGTCGTAGCGCCTGTCCCTGTACATCCTCCCTCCCATGTACCACCCCCGCTGCCCAAACGTAACAGACAGAGGACAGAAAGCCCTGCTTTGCCTCAAGAACCCCCCGTCGAAGAAAAGGCCCCGGTCACCACAGCTGATAACCCTGACACTGCTGCGGGTGCGCTCTCTCCTCCTGAAGAGCATATCGATGAGTTCAAGACACCTGTGGAAGAGCTCCCCGGGCCTCCTCCACTCGATATAGTTGCTGCAGCCCGTGTGCCTCTGCCACCATCAGCACCAGCAACTCCCACCACCGCAGTCGCACCTTCGTCTAATCCCCCCTCTCGCGCAGCAAGTCCTGCTCCTGGGGTACCAACTGCTGCAGGCCATCCTGTACCTCCGCCATTACCTCGACGTGCCGCTGCGCGTGCCCGACCTTCCTCGATGGCTCTTAATCCGCCTATTACCGCCCCGCCTCCCGACGAATCTGCACCTGAAACGAAGGCAGAAGAAGTATCGAAACACACTGGGGCAGATGAAAAGGTGGAGGAACAGGCTTCGGAAGTGAAAGTTGAAGAGAGCACACCTGCTGAAAAGGTAGAGGCAGAGAAGGAAGACCAGGAGTCAGAGAAGGAGAAGGAATCGGAGGCTGCTATGGAGAAGAAGGCAGAAGCTGCGGCAGAGGGCGAGCTTCAGAACGAGGAGCCGGCGCCGCCTGCGTATGAGGCATCCAATGGTCACAGTCAAGCTGAGCCAGAGCTCGAGTCGCCCGTACAGGAGGTAGAGGTGGTCGTAGAGAAGGAGCTCACCGCGGAGCCTACCGAAGTTGAGAAGGTCTCCGAGCTCGACACCAGAATGTACGTGGGCATTGCAACCTGGGAGGAGCGGACGTGGCGTGAGTTGATGAAGCTGCGGGAAGAGATGTTCTGGGCGAGGGTGGGTGGCGTTCGGTGAGAGGATTTAAATTGGATTTTTGCTATTATATGCAGGGGGTCGCGGTTGCTGTTACATTCTATGGACTATGTTTTAGATTTTCATGTTGCTACTCATACTGTTCTTCATGGATCAAGCTTTGAAGCCACTCTGCGGTGCGTGTATTACTAAGCTACCTGCCTAATCAGGTTGTATGTGCTTGTGTGGGTCCAGCAGCTCCACTACGCCACCGCTCCTCTTTCTCCTGAACCGCTGACATGCTTCTCATCTTTTAGGTCCGGGTTTGACATATGGCATAAGTCTGGATGCCCTGAGTGCTCGTCATGGTGCATCATCATGCTGTGTATTGAGTAGTGGACACCCAATGCAGGTGTCTCCACACGCGAAAGGCATATAAGACCGCTGGCCTCAGCGTTGTTATCTTCATACTTTTACTGTACCACCCACCACTTACACAACACACACTTGAACTTCTCAAATAACTTGAACATGCCGTTCGGACATGTAAGCCTTCATGCCATTCAGCGCTATCTCCTTAAGCTCACCGCGCCCATGCTTTTCACAGAACCACAAGAATACTCAAGGTGTTGACGGATACGACCAATCTCAGACTCCGTCCGTTGGCCCTCTCGGTACGGGCGCCGGTCCTGAACGACAACCCGCTGTTGCTCAGCCATATGAGACTCGCGCTCATCCTACCACTGGCGGTCCCGGTGCATACCATGAACAAGGTTTAACCTATCTGCCACCGCAGCAGCAACAGGTAAGTATTCAATGGCATGCACCTCTTCGTTCTGCTGCTAAACTCTGTCAAATCTAGGGTGGCATGAACGATCCGTACGCGGACACAGTTGGCAATAACGATGTTGCCCCCGTCAACCACTTCAGCAGTGGCCAGAAGTCTGGCAGCGGTACTTCCACGACAGGGAAGATCGAGAGAGTTATCGGCACGGTGCTTCACAACCCGAAGCTGAAGGCGAAGGGGATTGAGAAGGAGAGAGAAGCGCAGGCTTTGCAAGCCCAGAAGGTGGAACTGAATGAAGCCGAGCGGCTTGAGCACGAAGCCGGCCTGAGGCGCGAGCGAGCTGTTCAACATGGTAAGTTTGAAGTCTAAACCAAAGTGCAAAGGGCTACTTTTGATCTGCGTCTCTATCTTAGGTGCGCACCCTGCGAATAAGGCTCTCGGTGGTGCCACTCAAGCCCAAGAGTTTGGGAACAACTTTGGTGGCCCTGGACAGGATTCTTCGGCACTTGGACCTAACGCACCTTTGACCAACAATGCTCGCGGCCAGCTGTTGTAAGGATTGCGCTTTGTCCAGTATGATACCAAACCATGTACTATGACGTCAGGTTATTCTAGTATACCCACCTAATAATGCGTAATTTCTGAGTACTGTCACGGTAGCGCAGGCCCCACTACTCTTCAGCTTACGTGAAACATCGGCCGACTGAAAGCCATTGGGGACCGACTTTACGTATCTTGGGCTGCAAGCATAGGCCACATTCACTTTGGTATTGGACTTCGAGTGTTCTTTAGCGTCGTGTGTGCGATAACAGAGTCCGTTCCACCAATCAAAAGCTAGACGAGGCTAGCAAGTGACTTGACTCGAGCGGCTTATCGTCGGAACTTGGGCAGTATAGACAAGTTGGTGACAAATATTCTGCTTTAGTTACCTACACTCTACGATGCCCCGCACAGTCTAGACTGTCGAAGAGGGGGTCCACTCTCAGTGGAATCTACGGCCCGCACCATGTGCCTACTTATTGGGTGCACTGCCCCGCGGCATCTTGTTGAGACTTTCGGCGCGCACTTGATCTCGCTCCTCCCACCATGATCTCCTCTCGCAAAAAGCAGCAGTGGAAGGTTGTTGCCAAGCAATATTATTCCTGTACGTTTACCTACAGTACTTCTCTGCTACTTACTGTACAACCGAAGCAGTCGAAGTGCATCGATTCCTCAGCTTCTACAAGCCACGCGTGATCCGTAGTATTCATTGTTCAGATATGTGTCCGAGATCTTCTAGTAGCACTGCAGGTTCGTGCAGCGTGGTGGGGCTGGCCGAAACCATGCCGGCACATAATTTACCTTTCAGCTGTAGCCTGAGTCACTTGATTGGGCCATGTCGATAAGCCGGTCACATCTTATTCGCTTTTAACAGAGCAAGCTGGTCTTGTGGTCGGACTGACTCTCGCGAGCTCTTGCGCCCACCCCACCCCTCGTCTTCCTCTACGGACCCCTCTCATCCATGGTCGACTTCAAGGACAGCGAGGAGACCCCCTCTGGCGCTGTGAGCGTGGCTCCTAGCATCCTGTCACCGACTATAGAAGATGAAGACTCCTCACCGACCGCGGTTCCCTCGGGGGCGACCACCCCAGCCATAGGTCATGCCAAAACTGAAGTCGATCTGACAGACCAGACGAACTTCTTGCCTACGAAACAAGTGATCATGGTATTTATGGGTTTATCTGTCGCTCTTGCGTGTTCGTTCCTCGACCAGACAATGTGAGCTGTGGACAAAGTTTGCTTGGCACATACGAGCCTTGCATGACTCGGACGCCTAATAGCGTCATCGCGTTCTGGTTACTGATGTCTTGACTTTTGTAGTGTCGCTACTGCTTTACCTCGTATTTCGTCCGACCTTCATGGTGGTCGAAGTAGTTCTTGGGTGGCTACAGCGTACCTATTAACAAGGTAATGTTCGTCATCTTCACCTGCTAGCCTTCCATAACTGATCTAGTATATTTTACTATCTTCTAGTCTTGCCTTCACACCACTATACGGTCGCTGGTCTGATGTCTTCGGTCGAAAGCAAGTTCTCCTGGCCTCGCTTGCCATATTTCTCCTCTTCTCGCTAGCATGCGCCCTAGCACACACCATGATACAGGTGATTTTATTCCCCACTACTTATGGACTACTCCCCCTTGCTAACCCACAATCTCCAATATCAGTTAATCATTTTCCGCGCCTTCCAGGGTATCGGAGGAGGAGGTTAGTCAAAGAATTTACTTTGCTTCTTCGTACTTACTGACAAACTGATACTCAGCAATTATCACCATGGTGCTCATCATGTCTGTCATCTTTCCCTCACTTACGAATACGCTACCATTGACACGATGTCTTCTGTTTCCCAGCATATCTGATATCGTGTCCCTCAAGGACCGTGGAAAGTACCAGGGCATCAACGAGGCTATCATCGCACTATCGAACGGTCTCGGCCCCGTCATCGGAGGACTCTTCTCAGAGTACACCACCTGGTCAGTACCGTCATTACCTCTCCTTTTAAACTTCCGATCTCATCACGCATTCGTACTCAGGCGATGGGCATTCTGGATCAACCTCCCCCTCGGCGGCATCGCCATTCTCGTATGCCTCTGGCTCCTTCCACTAAAGAGCGTAGGCGGGGACATGCGAGCCAAACTCCTACGGATCGACTACGTCGGTTCTTTGCTCACCATCTCTTCGTCCATCGCCGTCCTGTTGGGGTTGAACTGGGGAGGTACGACGTACCCGTGGGTGTCTGCGCCTGTGCTTGTTCCTTTGATCTTGGGCGCCGCTATCTTTGCGGTCTTCATCTTCTGGGAGGCTAAGTACGCGCTTCTGCCCATTGTACCAGGTGCGCGGCTAGTCTTGTTGTGGCACTGCATTAGTTCACTGATTTGGATGCGACGGACAGTTCATATCTTTAGGAATAAGACGGTAGCCGGGGTTTTGCTGTTGACGACTATGAAGTGAGTTCTACGATTGATCCCCAATGACGTACGTTCAATGTATTCCTTCTAGCGGCATGACGTTCTTCTCTGTAGGTGAACTGACCCCGGCATGCGAGTGCTTTACTCATACCATTGGTTCGTAGATCCTGTATTATGTCCCGCAATTCCTCCAACTTGTTCGTGGAAACTCTCCCGTCACGTCAAGTCTTCTCCTTATTCCATTCCTCGGGCCCATCGCAATAGTCGTCTTCTCTACCGGTGAGTACATCCCGAGCGTACATAATCCCGACGCTGAACATTGTGGTCTTCCAGGTCAATATACTAGCCGCACAGGAGAATATCGTTACCCGATTATCATTGGTTTCGCTCTGTGGAGCGTTGCACAAGGTCTCGATACGACTATAAATGAGCACACGCCAACTGGGCGGATTATAGGTTTCTTACTCCTAGGCGGGTGTGCCTCTGGGTTCACATTCCAATCGTAAGTACAGGCCGTCTGTCTACTAAAATGTACTGCCACTGATGCCCGTGATACCAGGTCTTTGCTCGCAGCGCAGGCAGCGGTGCCACGTCGTGAGATGGCGGTTGTCACTGGCGTTCGAAACTTTGTCCGACTGCTCGGGTCGACGATTGCACTGGCCATCTGCGCCTCCATCGTGAACAACACGTTGCGCACAGAGATTCGCGGTTTGGGCTTGACCGAGGACCAGATCAGTGCGCTGGTGGATGACCCCACGATTATTAACGATCCGTCGAAGATTGACATGAGTGAAGAAGCGAAACGCGTGGTCATTGCGGGGTACACGAAAGGCTTCCGTGCAGTCTTCTTTATGACGCTTGCCTGCACGCTCGTCGCGTTCTTGTCTGCGCTTTTCTTTGTTCAGCAGCACGAGTTGAATCGCGAGGACGATTTGGAATTGAAGAGGAAGGGTAAGGAGTTTATCAAGCAGCGGAAGTCAAAAGGTGCGGCCAAGGATTTGGAAGCTGGGGATGGCGATGTGCAGGGAGACGGAGACGAGGCGGAAGATGATGACAGCAAGGAGAAAACGAGTATACGTGCTAACGAACAGAGCGACATTGACGAAAAGTGGCAATCTGCCGACGGCACAAAGTATTCACCGGGGACCGAGTTGAAGAAGAGCTAACTTGATCTACTTATACAGTTTACGAGTTCATGACCGCCGCTGGACTTTATGTTCAGCATAGATAGATTTTTCTTAACAGTACACACTAGAAGCAGCTAGACCTGTAGTATAGAATTTCTCCAATCGACCTTGTGCATGCACACGGTTTCAGCGAAAGTGCCTGGCTTTAGCCCCAGAAGAAACCAGAAGCTGTACATTTACACGTACGCGGAACCGACACATCGGCGGAAGACCTGTACACGAGGCTGTGAGCGGGGAAGCCAAGTTCACACAACACCGAGCGAAAGTCGTGCCAAAGTGTGACAAAGTATCATTTACACGGCCATTGCTATCCGTGCCTGCGACAGGGCGGGACGCACTGGGCAACCTGTGTGCTGCAGAACGGCGGGCGGTGATGCGTGACGGCTTTCAGTGACGTATTGTGACAGGACAGCCTATTCAGGGTCGTGATTGGCCGTCATGCCACGTGTCTGCTATCTTTTTGGGCCAGGTGTGACATAGCTCAACATCTTGGGCGCCTGTGCGTTGACCAGGTTCTTAAGGTCGACGCGTCTGATATCCTTCCCTCACTTCTCCACTCTCCTCATCTCATCCTCAACCGCCATCCGTTAGGTGTGTATTATCTGTATTTTATGCTGAAAAGCGACTAATCTGTGACTTTGTGTCCTCCAGACTTTCTTACGACTCATCATGTGCGGTATCTTTGCTTATTGCAGCTTCCTGCAGGAGAAGGTGAGCATCGTTTCATGCGTCCTACGCGTGGATTCAATGCGTGCGAATGCGCCGGACACGAGCGGTCACTGGCATGGTGCCGTCAAACGGGGTTGCAACGAGGCGGCACGCTGTCTACTTGGTATCTTCGTTACGTCGATCATACCAAGGACGCGCCCATCTCGCACGTGTTGGGCAGCCACAACTATATCCTGCTCCCTGCTGACTCTGTGTCGTCTATAGGATCGCAAGACGATTTGCGAAATTCTCGTGAATGGCCTCGCCAGACAAGAATATCGTGGTTATGACTCGGCGGGTATTGGTATAGACGGAGATGAGCCTGGTGAGATGTTCTTCTTCAAGGAGGTTGGCAAGGTCGCAGGCTTGCGCAAGAAGATCGCGGAGTCCAGCATCGATACCTCGAAGACCTTCCTTTCTCAAGTCTCCATTGCCCACACGCGTTGGGCCACCCACGGACCTCCCTCTATTGTCAACTGCCATCCCCTCAAGTCGGACCCCAAGGCCGAATTCTGCGTTGTCCACAATGGTATCGTCACCAACGCTGCCGCCCTGCGTCTCTTGCTGCAAAAGAGGGGCTACAAGTTTGAGAGTGAGACAGATACCGAGGCTGTCGCTATCTTGACCAAGTACATCTACGACTCTCAGCCAGACAAACGACCCAGCTTCACCGAGCTTGTCAAGACCGTCCTGAAGGAGCTGGAAGGTTCTTTCGCATTGGTCTTCAAGTCAAAGCACTACCCCAACGAAGCTGTCACTGCCCGTCGCGGTTCTCCCCTCTTGATCGGTGTTAAGACTGAGAAGAAGCTGAAGGTGGACTTTGTGGATGTTGAGTTTGCAACCGAGGGAGAGAGCAAGGGCATTGATACTCGTAAGCACACTGTCATTATTTTTAGCAGGGCTGATCTGACACCGTTCTCCAGTTGCACCTACCTCCCCCGGCGGACTCCTCGCTCCCCCTTCGCAGAATGCCAACCTTATGCGCACGCAGTCGCGTGCCTTCATGTCAGAGGATGGCATGCCTCTTCCCATCGAATTCTTCGTCGCCTCCGACGCTTCCGCCATCATCGAGCACACCAAGCGCGTCTTGTATCTCGAGGACGATGATATCGCCCACATTGCCGAGGGTGAACTCCATATCCACCGTCTGCGCCGCACGGACGGTCCCCAAATTGCGTCGACGCGTACCATCGAAACCCTCGAGATCGAGCTCGCCGAGATCATGAAGGGCAAGTTCGACCACTTCATGCAGAAGGAGATCTACGAGCAGCCCGAGTCCGTCGTCAACACCATGCGTGGTCGTGTCAACTTTGACCAGAACGTCATCACTCTGGGTGGTCTCCGCGCGTACCTGCCTATCATCCGTCGTGGCAGGCGAATTATCTTCTGCGCTTGCGGTACGAGTTATCACTCCGCCATCGCCACCCGCGCCATCTTCGAAGAACTCACCGAGATCCCGGTCACCGTCGAACTTGCGTCGGACTTCCTCGATAGGAAGACGCCTATCTTCAGAGACGACGTGTGTGTGTTTGTGAGTCAGAGTGGTGAGACCGCCGACTCTATCCTGGCGTTGCGCTACTGCTTGGAGAGAGGCGCTCTTTGTGTCGGTGTCGTGAACACAGTCGGTTCGACTATTTCTCGTGAGACCCACTGTGGTGTCCACATCAACGCTGGCCCCGAGATCGGTGTTGCTTCGACAAAGGTCAGCGCGATGTTTCGACCTCATTTCTGATGTTCTGACACAATTTATCTTTTTCTAGGCATACACATCGCAATATATTGCTCTCCTCATGATGGCACTTCAGCTCTCCGAGGACCGTCTATCAATGCAGGAACGTCGCAAGCAGATCATCGAAGGACTGCACGCGCTACCCTCCCAGATCAAGACCGTCCTCGAAGGTGACCGCAGTCTGCAGGAGCTCGCCGGCGGCGTCCTCGCCAACCAAAGGAGTCTCCTCATCATGGGTCGCGGCTACCAATACGCGACATGCCTGGAAGGCGCCCTCAAGATCAAGGAAATCTCGTACATGCACTCCGAGGGTATCCTCGCCGGAGAGCTCAAGCACGGTCCTCTCGCTCTCATCGACGAGAATATGCCGGTTATCATCATCATGACCCAGGACTCGCTCTACCCCAAGGTCCAGTCGGCCTACGCGCAGATTACGGCGCGTAAGGCTCAGCCTATCGTTGTCTGCAACGAGAACGACTTGGACATCCCTAAGGGCTGCAAGACGATTCGTGTGCCCAAGTCGGTTGATTGTCTCCAGGGACTGCTCAACATCATCCCTCTTCAGCTTCTCAGCTACCACCTCGCCGTGAAGAACGGATTCGATGTTGACTTCCCCAGGAACTTGTAAGTGACATCCACCTAGTTTATCGTGGCTTTTTACTGACTACTTTATCTTTACCTTCAGGGCTAAGTCGGTCACCACGGAGTAAACGGGTTAATCCACACACCCGAAAAACAAATACTGTAACAATAACAGCGGACTGGAATGGATTTACTCATCATGGACATTGCCTGCCATTGTACCGGCCAGAATCGAGACTGGCCGGCGTCATTCTTGGACTCTTCGCCTCTGCGCGCGCGGATATGCACTATCCTTCGACAAATCCCACATTTTGTAGAGGATGGACAATTTTTGGGTCTTCCGTCGAATGCAGTGTACCTACCTACTATGGATTTGATGTTACGAATACGCACGTCTGACACCTATGGCACAGTTCATGAAATTTTGGTACTTTTGCCCGAGTCATTCTAATTGCTTCTTTCTTATACAGGGAGGCACAGTCGGAGTGCTAACGTGTTACAAAGGCCGATCGTGTTTCTTGAGGTCACGTGGTGCATGGCGTTGGTCACCGCCGAGTAGTATTAACACTAGACGAGCTAGGATACCGTCTCTCAACCACCCACCCGGCCGCAATGACCGCAGCTGCCGCCACGAAGCAAGAACCAGCATACACGATGACCTTCTCGTACTGACCTCCGTCGATCTTGAAACCTATCTCGTGCACGTGAGGAATACCGGCTGGTGGTGATGGCGACGGTGAGAGAGGGGACCGTGCGGGCTGTAGCGCGGTAGAGATGGGCGTGGAGAGGATGTTACCGATACCGCGTGAAAGCATTAGGAAGCCGAAGATCGTTGTAGAGATAGTCGGGTCGTCTTCTATTATGGTGAGATAGACAGGTTCGAGTCAGAGCTTTGATCAACTCAGAATCTCACTCACTGGCGATAGGTCTGACGAAGGCCGTCCATAGACTTTGATAGCCACTGGCCAGAAAACCGTACGCAATACCGTAGACTATGATACCGGCGAATGTGTAGGAGAACAGTCCCCAGAGGATGAAGACCGTGAGGGCTGTACAAAGCAACGTGCTGGAGGCCAGCAGCCAGGGGCTGAAACGGTCAGAGAGCACCCCGAGACTGATACGACCTATCACGCTTGTCCCATTGAGTAGAGCGAGAGCTAAGGAGGCAGAACTTGGGCTTAGACGTAAGGAGGATGCGTAGGCTGTTGAGCACGATAGATTGGTTAATAAATCAATACACGAGAGCGATCGATTCTCTTACTGG
Source organism: Irpex sp. Y119-03 (assembly GCA_037042295.1). Classification (NCBI taxonomy): domain Eukaryota; kingdom Fungi; phylum Basidiomycota; class Agaricomycetes; order Polyporales; family Irpicaceae; genus Irpex; species Irpex sp. Y119-03. The sequence goes on from JAXQKB010000055.1 coordinate 220,337, forward strand.
GCAGCCAAAGGACAGGAATATAGTAAGCGAGGCCTTGAAGTAGCGTGGCAAGAATGATTATCCAGAAGGTCTTGTTTCTTGCGTACGCGCGAGTGACCATCGAAGATCGATATCCACGAGCACTTGGTCCCTGAACTCTGTTCACGGGTAGGCGACCACGGATGAATGGCACGGTGACTAAGAGCAGGGTTCCTTGTGCTATACTAAGGTATCGTAGTGTTTTAGAGGTGCTGTGCTTGTTCAGCAGTGGGGGGAGGATGAGCGGGAGAATAAGGCCTCCGACTGCTGTCCCTGTAAACACGACAGTAGGTTTAGAGGCTCGTGGCGTTCGATTGGAATATCACTCGCCTGCGTCGATCACGCCGTTCGCTAGTCCGCGACGGATGCGAAACCACTCAGACATGTAATATATCGTAGGGGCGTACAGCAGGGCTATTTGCCACTGTGAGTTTAGGGCCGTTAACGAAAGCTATACCACGTACCTCCGCCGATGCCATACAGTACACCTTGTAAGGCCACAAGTGAGACAATCTAAAACACAAACTTACTCAGTACATGCGCATGAGCTTCTGCAGGGTATAGTAAGACGTGCCGTCCGAGCATAACTCGCCCCAAGCAAGCTAGCAAAGATTACGACCAGGCCAAGCCACATAGATGTACGTCTGTGTCGTGGGTATCGTGCGACAAGAGGGTATGTGATAGGCCCTATGTTGGTATAAGAGAAACATGAATGATCTTAATAACAAGACTTGCGTACCAGTGCAATACATGATACCCGAAGAAAGCGGGCCAACAAGCGGTAAGAGGAATGAGGCCTTGTTTTGAGACGACCAGTACGGGTCATCTAGATACTTTGCCAGGAATACACCATAGGTGTTTGGGAAGCCCCATACGACTGCATCGACGATGACTGCAGCTGCTAACTGGTGAAGAAGGAGAGGATCACTTTATCTTGTGGATTAAAGGATAAGCTATCCTACGTACGAATGACCAGGCCCCAAAGCCTCGGTCTACCGGTGCCAAGGATGTTTCGTTGATACGTTCTGTTGTTTCCTCAGCGTCGTCGGTAGCTTCTCCAATGATAGTACGCAGTTGAACATCGTCGCCCATTGTCTTTGAGCCCTTTGACTGTTCACCGCTAGAACTTTGGGCTGGCATGTTTGTCAGCTCAATGTCTACAATGCCAGTAGCCATCGCAGAAGGCCTTCAGTATCTGTAGTCTGTCACAGATTGCGGAGTAGAGTAAAAACTCGTCGTGCTTCTATTCACGAGTTGTGTGACTCGAATATATAATAGTAGACGCACCCAATATTACGTTAGAATGAGTACCAGTCAGGCAGTCGGGCCCATACGGAGCTCCGCTACGTTGATCAATCGACCGGGACGACTTCAAATACATACCTGTTGTTAAATTGAATGTCCATACGGCGGCGGCCACTGATATCCTTGCATCATGCATTTGGTGAATATGTCGCTCTTAGGTACTTACTACGTGGCCATTGGAGTTCCTGTTAACCATGATACATGTCGTGTTCAAATCGCATTGATGTCACGGTCGAAGCTTACCAGATTACCAGACTCGAGACATCTCAACACACATACGCAGTGTGATCAGTGATTATAATAAACACCAATTCGTACTCACCGCCCAGGGTGAAGAGGTGGTCATAAACCAACATTCTTATCCTCTTAGAGTAAGTCTTAGAGTAAGTAATTTAAAGTGACGTAACCGAGATAACCGATCCAGACTAGGACGCGCTTTTGATCACTGCGCTAAACTCAGCCACCTCTCCATCTCAGCTTTGCACTTCCACCGCCGCACTCTGCAACGTCGCCGCCGTCTTCCGCAGCATGACGAGCGCCGAGTCTCATAACACGCTGCGGCCTCCTCCAGGAGGCCCTCAAATTGACGACTCGGCTCTGGACGTCGAAGAGTCAGCGTCGCCACTACTCTCTCCGACTGGCGGTCGACGTTCATCTCAAGCGACGACACAGGGTCGTAGACCGTCCGGACGCGTGTCATTTTCATCTATGCTACGCCATAGACCAAGCTTCATTTCAAGATGGAAGAACGGAGGCGTGGACGAGGAGGCGGGAGTGTCGTCACCACGACCAGACCGAGCACCCATTCCCAGTGCACTTCAGCCACCACCTGAAGTGTACGCGACACCACTGCCCACATTATCGATGGTTGTACTCTCTATAGTAAGCTTTGTGTTGACCTATACGGGAACAATATGACAACAGCTACGACAGACTATGCTGGGCGAGTTCTTGTCCGCCAACGTTTCCGCGCCATTTTTGCTATTTATGGTTGAGAGTGAGCAGCGTTTTGGGTTACCAGAGCGGGCCACCTTATCAATTCATCACAGGTTTCAACCAATTCGAGAACGAAGCGGATGTTGGCTACTGGACTGGTATTCTTGGTATGGGTTGTATTGTTCGACTGCGCACAAGGCTGAATTATGGTCGCAGTGTCAACGTTCTTCCTCACGCAATTCTTGACTTCTCTCCTCTGGGTAAGCAACCCTCACTGTCGTACCATACCGTGGTTGTCTCTCATGGTTATCGTAACAGGCAACTGTCGCTGCTAAACATGGCCAGCGTCTCGTTATCACGGTTTCTCTATTGGGTTCCTCTATCACATGCGTGATGTTCGGTACATCCAAATCTATACAACAGGCGATGGCAATACGTCTCATGCAAGGAGTATTTGCTGGAGCCATTGGTGTTGCACGAGGCGCCGTCGCAGGCATAACCGATCCAAGCAATGAAGGCAGAGCTTATGCTATTCTAGGGTGAGTCTACCCTGCTATTATAGCTGTCTATTGAATACGCATTACTCTAACAGGTTCTGCTGGGGTCTTGGAGGTGTTGCAGGTGCTATCGTTGGCGGAACATGTCAGTACGACTTATAAGCTCCAGAATTACTACTTTATTGACAGCGACGCAGTTGAGAACCCTGCAAAGAAATGGCCAGGGACATTCAGTCAAGTGCCTCTATTCGTGGAATATCCATATCTGTTACCCACCATAGTAGCGTCAGTTGTTACATTCACCGGTGAGTTAACAGACTCATCTTGCTGTTGTCGCTTCGGCATATTAACTCTTCTTCACACTAGGTTCCGTACTTTCACTTTTCCTCGGCCCAGACTGTGGTCCAAGAGAGGGTTCGATTCGGCTACCACCTGAGAAAGCGGATGATCATCCTACCATCCAGGAGGAATCCCCGCCTATTTCACCGATCGAAGAAGAAGAGGAACCACCCCACGGGCTCATGGGGTCCATAGGTCGTAAAGTCAGCCGCAAGTTCTCTGGCATTTTTGCCTCTCGCGTACCAGATGCCGGGATAGCACCTTCCACTTCTACCCCTGTGCAGCTGTCGAGAACGGCCACTCGCGACCGTGCCTTCTCTCGTACCAGCCGTGCAGGTGGTTCGGCATACGGCTATGGCGGAACATACAGAGCACGGTTGGCTAGCAGCAATAGCCTTGCACGGCTCGGTGTTCGTAGGGGCAGCGTAGCTGCGAGCTCATATCGTCAACGTCGCGAAAGCAACGCTTTGGGCGCAGGCGGTGAGGAATCCGTTGCCGCGTCATATGCTACTGGAACGAACTTCGCACAACGTTTACTCATGGCGAATGAAAACGCCGTCACCAATATTGCCGATCTGTGGGTTGCCGCCGCCATAAATGTCGACAACGAGGACCCCTTCGAGTCTGAGGAAGAAGACCGATTCGATACAGAGGATATTGAGCACCCAGACGGAGATCTGGATGAAGCTGAAATCTTTGGTTCTGGTCAAATACCCCGTAATAATCAATTCCTTCGCAGACAGTCGCTCGGTTCCCCGTCCGTCCGTTCCGGATTGGGAGCGTCCCCGTTCAGATCAGCTACACCTCGGCAGCATGATTCTCCCCTGCGTCGCCCTTCACACTCAGTTACGAGCCCTCTCGAGGTTCCATCGACAACCCCGGCCCGCCGGTTCTCCACTACCGTGCCCAATATTTTCTCACATACTGGAGTGCGCACGCCGCCCGCTGTGGTCGAAGCGCAGAAACTATTGGCGTTAGCGGACGAGGCTGAAGCAACTGGACAAGAGACTCTATCTCCGATCAGGGAAGGGTCGAGACTGGTGGAACCGGACAGCGAACCGGATGTTCCATTACAGGAGCCCTCGTTAATGTCCCAGCTTCCGCTCATGATCATCTTCCAATATGGAATCCTGGCGTTGCACAACACGACACACGATCAAATTTTCTATCTATATCTCGTTTCGTGAGTACTCCGTGCTCTAGACTCTGCTTATTCTCATCATACCGGTCAATAGTAAATATCCTTCAGGTGGTCTCAACCTTAACGCTGGTCATTTCTCTCAACTTAGTGAGTGCGCATGGCTTCAACACAGACGGTGTGTTGACCAATGCGCTCCAGTTGCCTTAATGTGCCTCGCGCAAATTGTGTATCAGTTCTATTTCTACCCGTGCGTCATACCTTCTCTACCCTGAATACATATCGCTCACACGACATTGGAAATCCAGAAACATAGGGTAGGCAACTCGTTCTTTTTACGCTTTATGCTTTCACTGACTGAGTCCGACAGGCCTCCTCGTGGTCGATTTTCACATCTAGCAATGTTCCGCATTGGTTCCCTCCTCTATATCCCCGCATATCTCTCCGTTGTTTTATACAGAGTGTTCGCCAGCGACAAAGATGATGGTAGCTTGATTCTCATGTGCGGTAAGTCCTCAGCAGAAGCTTCCTTCTAGCGCTATGAGCTCATATGAACCTTGTTACTAGCACTCGCCGTGAGCACGTACGTAGCTAATGCTCGAATATCCTGCATGCGAGACGCTGATTATGGTCTAGAGCTACTCGATTCTGCGGAATTACGTTCACTTACACTGCAATTTCGGTTCTGCTGAACTACAGTGAGTATAATTCACAGGCATGCCGTGCGTTCCGTACCTGATAATTCTTGAAGTGTCACCTCCGCATGTTGTGGGTTATGCCAACGGTATCGCCCAAAGTATCGTCAGTCTGGCGCGTTTCTGCGGTCCAGTACTAGGTGGATTGGTGCGTTGCTCACCCCGTAGACGACTTCTTTTCTGTTATTGACTTGAGTTTCCCGATTAGTTATGGTCTACCAGTGTGCAAGATCATCCATCTGGCTATCCGCTTGGTTTCATCATCTGTAGTGTGGTGTGCGCTCTAGCGGTCGCACACAGCTTCTTTATCCGGTGAAACTGTTTCATAACCCGCTGTGAATTCTAGGCTCTTGATTGTATTGCATTCTGCTCTGGACTCCTTGTTTTATTACTTACGTATCATCGTATATCCTTGCAGCTTCCTATTATATCCTATTCCTCACTCCTTCCAATTTGCAGCGATACTGTACGTAACCTCTCATTTTTCCATTCAACAGTCAATCATGATGGGGATGGCTATACTCTGCTCTATACAGCGTGATTGTTATATGATCTGCCCAGGAAGCAAACAGGGTAGCGAAAAGGGGACGGCAGAACCTGATGCAGCGTAGGAGGTTCAGTATCTGAGTCTCAGGGAATCAAGGGGTATATCAGATAACATTTAGCCAGCGAGAACGAAGAGCTTACAGATGGGACTGGGCACAGGCCACAATGCTGCCGACTCCACAATGGTCACGAGGATGAGAAGCTCAGCTGTTCAAGAGGCTTTACCACGCGTTCGGAGTGTGATTGAAGAGTACACACATTACCGCTCACAAAGGGTGAGCAGCCAAAGATCTTTGTGTTGTTCAGGGCGCGGCATCCGGCTCATTACGTCTAAGAAAACGAGTAGGACGCGAGCCCCTTCAGTCAGATCAATGAACAGAGGAAGACCTGCCTGCCTGCGATCGTGATTGAAAGGAATCGCGTCTTCTGCCATTGACGCAAAGATCAAGAATGCTTGGGCCTGCCAGGCGTGAGGCAAGGGCCTGAGTCGTAACCCGAGGGTTCGTTCCATGGATCCATTCAAGTTGCAATCCAGCGCGTCCTCTCGGCTTCGTCGTGATCACTCGGTGAAAAACGTTGCAGTAGCTCTCGTCTTCGCCTTCGTGTGATCGTGACTGAGAACTCTGCGGGAATCACAGGGGGGTGTGGCCACTGACTGTATGGGTTTCTGCGGTGAAAAAGATCTGGTGAGTAGATCCTGGGCACTGGGTTGCTCAGATTGGCTTGCAATTGCGATCGACTCTTCGTCTTCGAAGGAGGTCTGAGCCGTTCGATGCGATTGAATACGTCGCGATCGATACATGTGGGGTGTGCGCACGAGACCTGGCATGGCGTTCTCTTGGTCGCAACGTCGTCCCGGAAGTCGACCGGACGAGTGACTAGCGATGCTGGGCGTTCGTACGTGCGTTTTGACGTCGTCGGTGAGACCGACCTGGACCGGAGAATCGAGCGTGTGTGCGCGAGTCTTTAACAAAGACGCTTTGGCTGGTTCTTGAAAGCCGTATTTTAGTTGATGGGTGTCGAGGGTGTTTGTCTGGGCTCGGTCACGATGGAACGCTGGCTACAGTATACTTAGGCGGACGCGGAAGATGGGCCGAAGCTAATGAAATGACGAGAAGATGAGATGTGAGATGCATACTCACCTTGAGGAGCGTTGGAGCAAGTACATACAATACATACCTTTCGCTATATTATCACTGTGATCCCCGGAAGCACCGACCGAATTGATCAAAGGGAATATCTCTACAGTCAAACCTCCAATAACCCATACCTCTCGGTCCACGCGAAAAAGTATGGGTTATCATGAGGTATGGGTTTCGA